>JAUMHI010000070.1:917359-931659 GCA_032359435.1 Enteromius unitaeniatus
AGCAGACTCAGGCTGGAGCTGGGGCTGTGACAGTGGAGCAGACTCAGGCTGGAGCTGGGGCTGTGACAGTGGAGCAGGCGCTGGAAGGAGCATAGGAAGTACCTGCTCAGGCACAGGAGATTGCCACAGATCCAGCACGTGGCTAAGCTCCTCTTCCTCGCAGTTTTGTGGAGGTGCAGACTCTGGAAGGCGCTGTGGCTGCGTTGCACGCCGTGGCGCTGGCTGCGGCTGTGTAGCATGACGAGGTGCGGGTGCTCGCTGATGCACGGCAGGTGCGGGTGCGCGCTGGCGCAAGGCAGGCTTGGGTGCTTGCTGGCGCACGGTAGGTGCGGGTGCGCGCTGAGGCACGGCAGGTGAGGGTGCGCGCTGGCGCAAGGCAGGTTTGGGTGCTTGCTGGCGCAAGGCAGGTTTGGGTGCGCGCTGATGCACGGCAGGCTTGGGTGCTCGCTGATGCTCCTCTTCGTCGGCCGCCATCAAAAAGGCCAGCTTAAAAATCTCCCTGACTTTGTTCGCCTCCTCCTGTGAGGCGATTGGAGGTGGAGATGAGCTGAATGGCCTCCGGCGAATCGCCAAGCGGGAACCTGGCAGCTTGGGAATCGCTTCCCTATTCCTCTCACCAGGCGTGGGGTACGGAGGCAGCCCACGAGTCAGACGATCAAAAACATACTCGCCCCACGTCATCTTGTTTTCTGTTGTTAGGTCCGTTATTCTGTAACAGTTGTGCAAAGGGTAAGCACGGATGGAGAGTCGCTGGAGAAGGTTCACAATCTTTTAATATAAACAATGCTCAAAGAATGGAGTTACACACACTATACATTTACAATAACTGACAACCTAGAACTCAAAAGACAGGGGATTTATACACAAGACTAATGAACTAGACACGACACAGCTGGGGAAACACAGGTGGAAGGTACTCAACTAATAATGACACAGGAAAGACCATATAAGGGCAAAACTAAACCAACAAAGTACAAGGACAGGGGGGAACACGGAACAGACCAAACATGAACTCAAAACCGAAACTAAACAGACATGGAACGTTACACTTGAGTTAGAAAATGATAAATATAGAAGGCATTTTAGGTGTGTTTTTTGTTAAATTTATGAAGTTACAAATTTGTTTATGATTGTTAAATACTATACTATCTCAGAAATAAAGGTACAAAAGCTATCACTGGGGCGGCACCTTTTTTAAAAGGTACACTTTAGTACCTATTGGGTTCAAATATGTACACTTTAAGTGCTAATATGTACTTTTAAGATAGCAAAATGGACCCTTTAGTTACAAACGTACGTTTTGAAAAGGCACTGCCTGAGTGACAGCTTTTGTACCTTTATTTTTGAGTGTTTGGTATTTTTACATGCATTTTATTTGACTGGTTTATTTGTGTAATGAAAAAAAAAAGTCTAATTCATTTCAACAAATTTACCATCATCTACAGACATTGCATTCAGCGTTTTTTGATATTTTCCCACTTGTAATTATGACATTGTGGTGGCGTTTGGGCACATTATCTGATTTTCCGACAGGACCCAGAGGAAACTAAATAAATTTAGCAAATGTCAATGCTAACATCTGAGATGACAGAACTTTTTGAGTCAGTCATCTGAGCTATAACCAATCAAATAGAGCCGCAGGAAAAAGACTCAATGACAATGCTGATAAAAAAATTAAAAATAAATACACACATACGGTATATATAAATATATGTATCTATATATATATATATATATATATATATAGATACAAATTTCATGCTTTCAAGAGGCCTCCAAAATACTCAAGTATGAATACAAATCATTAGTGTTTTTAATGCAAATTACTTATAAAATATAGCTAATTTTAATTGACTATTATAAGAAACAGATGGTTTAGTTGCAACATCAGGGCCAACGGCTTTTACTTCTAGTTAGTCTTTGGTAAGGAAAACTCTCTTGGTCTTCCCTAGTTAAAGCAGTTTGACCACCTTCACGAACAAACATAACCCATGCACTATTTTGTTTTTCCAAGGGATTTTTCTTCCCTAGACTCCTGGCTGTATTGCCCCAGGCTTCATGATGAAAGCTAACGAATAGAGTCACTAAATCTCTTTTGTATCACACATTTACACAGTACAGCCTCTTGGAACAGCTGGAAAGTGTAACTGAAGGCACATTTGATGCATGCCATAGTTTGGGTCGAGGACAATTCCTAAATCTTTTTGATTGAATTCAGACTGCGCTAGAAAGAGGCTGTGCATTACTGGAGACATTTAGCGTAGCGGATGATAGGCCTCATGCGGTGTCTGGAGCACAACGTCGAGCCTCGCTTTGAAGACTGGAAGAAAAACAGGATGATTTGATAACAAGAGAAGCGACGGGGGAAAGAAAGAGCAAGGAGTAAAGTGGGAACATAACAAGGAGTTCACATAAAGGAGAACACTGCTTGAAGGGATGTAGTGATCTTTCATGAGACATTTTTCATGGTGTCTTTGGATTCAAACTTAAAAAAAAAAGAAAATGCAGAATTAGCGAAGCCAACAACATTCATCTTGTTGTCATCTCCCCAAACTCTCTGGTTTGAGCTTTCTAAAATAAATAGCTTAGTCAGCCATTGCCTTTGATAGGTTTGAGTGGATCCGTCCACTTAGTCTAAGTGTTTTATTATTTCCATAAAGGGCTTCCGGTTGTGTCATACCTTTTTCGGGGGCTGAGGTAAATCATGGAAACCACTCTCTGTGTTACACTGTTGAGTCACTTCAGGATGTTTTCTTGGAATCAGAGGAACATGAGTTTCACGAGAACTCATTGAACTTGTGATCAATAGAAACAAAAGCCTCGTGGTTTCCTGATTTATTGTCAACGTCAAAGAAAATGTCATGAAAGGTCTAAAAAAATGGAACAAACATACACAACCTGTATTCTGTTTTAATGAAATGAACGGCAAAACAAATACACTGTCTGTTTATGTGGAGAGGCTAACAATATTGATGGGCCTTATCAGAGAGACAGCAGACACTCTAATATATAGCGAAATTGTCATCAGTCCAATCAGCACTGCCATCTACTCTACTAACATTGACTGACAGCTCCAGAATTAATTGTAGTCTGTGTCAGAGCCTCATCTGCCCATGAGTGTATTGATACCACATGTTTATTCCTCTCTGTCTCATACAGAACTGTAGAGTGAATGAAGCTGATGATTGTGTAGGAGGTGAAACATCTTCAGTAGACCTACCTTATACACAATGCATATTTTTAGACCTATTTGCATTGTGTGAAGGAAAAAAAGTCATTCAGCAAGGATGCATTGATTTGATTAAAAGACAGTACAGACACTTATTACAACATTTAAAAAACATTAAAAATGCAAACACTATTTAAAATAAATGCAGTTGTTTTGAACTTTCTATTCATCTGTGAATCATGAAAAATAAAATGTATCATTGATCATTTTGTATCAAAATGTATTTTTAAAAAAAATAAAAAATAAAACAAATAAAATATAGGGCAGCACAACTGTTTTCAACATTGATAATATTAGGATATTATTATGATTTCTGAAGATCATGTGACACTGAAGACTGGAGTAATAATGCTGAACATCACAGAAATACTTTAACACATATTCACAGAGTTCTAAAAGAGTTCTTTTAAACTGTAATAATATTTTACAATGTTACTGCTTTATTGTATTTTTCATTAAATAAACAATGAGCTTAAAACTTTACTTATTTTTGCAGTTTGAAGAAAAATTCTTCCCTTTTTTTATTAATATTTATATATACATAATATTTATGATTTAGAATATATCTGAATCCTGCAGAAGATCCGCTTAAATCAACAACACTTTCTAGGTTTACCAGCAACACCACAAAGACTATTCTGGTTGACCAAATTCTCTAACTGGTTAATTTGCCAGACCAGCAACAAATGATCACTAATCAGCATGAGACCATCCTGGACTACTGAAGACATTTTAGAAATCCACTGTATTTGTTATTTGATGCTTAACAATGTTTGGAACACACTGGAGCTTACTGGGGTTTGTAATATAGAAACCATAGTTACATTAACCCGAAGCATGATAATAAGGAACCATGCAGAGTCTTACCATTGGTTACTATGGTCTTTGAACGAATACCACGGTTAAACTATGGTCACCAAGTAAAAAAAATGGCACATTTTCATAATGAGATGAAAGCAAACCTTTAAAGACCTCAGTAATTAGCATGCTGACTGGTGTGAGGCTGTGCCGGTCCATTGGAGGTTGCGGGTTCCTGGTGAGGAGCTTTTGTCTGAGATGATTGGCAGCTGCAGCAGGGCAGCAGATGGCTGGGCGGAAGTCCAGGGCACAGGAGACGAGATACCCTGTGTCGCCCTGAGCGCCTGTGGCCTGTTGGAGGCAGAGAGAAAAGGACATGGCCTGTGGATCCCATGGCTCTGCAGTCCTTGTTCCTCATCATCATATCCACTGCAGAGACATGAGAGAGGGCTGTTAGAGAAGAACACCTGCGGTATCTCTGTGCGCTTGTGTTTGAGAGGGATTTGAGCATGACCTTCCACCAGAAACACTACGCCATTCTTGCTCACTGTCATATGTTGAGTTCTGCTGGTAAGCTGGTGTTCCTGGCAGGTTTCTTCACCAGCTTCACCATGCAACATTGCTATGCATAAGCAGCATTAATCCAGCACTGACCAGCAAAAGTCAATGATATATGCTGTAAGAAAGGTCAGATTGAGCAAATAACTCAATAGTAGTCTCTATAGTTGTTCATATGTAAAATGTTTCAGGTTAAGATGCTGTCAGTACATTAATGATGTCCGTTTTAGCATCACTGCAAAGTATTGAAAACCTAGATACAGACACCTATGAACACATTTTAAAATAACAATATAATAACTTCTACATCTAAAAGCCATCCCAAGCCTTTCTCTGAAAGCATCACTATTACCTGCCTATAAGTGTAAGATGGTCTAATCAGAACTTGAGGTCAGGGTCTGTCCATGAACATCAAATCTAGCCCCAAATGGAAGCCACTTTCAACGACACATTTAGCAGGCTTTTTACTGCACTTGTTCTCATTCCCCTGTAGATATCGAGTGTGTGAGTGTGGATGTGTGTGACCGGCTCTTCAAATGGCACATCATGACAGAATCACCTTGTGTGTGCCATGCGACCTTCCAGTCTCTCTCCTCTCGTCCTGATGGAGTTACGGGTGTCTGAGCGGGGCAGAGCTGCATGGCACAAAGGAGATCGATAATGGAGCAGTTGCATTTCTCCTGTTAAACTCCCTCTGCATCAAGTACTTTATTCAGCTCATCCCTTGAGGACTTGCAGTGTCTGACCTTATACCAGGGAGAAGGACATGTGGATCGCAGGCGTCTGAAAGACAGAGAGGAAGAGGATGACAGAGAGAATGTGTCAAAGAAACAGGCTGGCTCATAAAATCCAGATTTAAAGGAATAGTTCAACAATAAATTTGTCATGTCACTCGAACATAATTATTTTCCGTAAAATGCAAAATTTGATAGAATGTCCAAACTTCTCTTAAATTAAACTGCTAAACTCAAAAAAATACGAAAAAACAAGCACTCCCTATGATCCCTATAATTTGTGCATTATATGTCCAAGTATACTGTCATAAACACTCTGTACTTTAAGTCAAATTGTGACTTTTCTCTTTGGAGAGTTGCAAGCTGTTAGTTTATAGATAAAGTAGTTTCAAAACCAAAGATATATTCTTTATAAAAAGTTATGACTTGTCCACACCCCCCTAAAACATTAAACACTCCTCCACTTCTCTACGTCACAGAGTGAGTTTATTTTCAAACACCACCCAAATGTTTACACAAAGAAAGAAGACGGAGCTATTATTCTGGTTGTAGTGTTGCTGCAGGCGCCATGTTCTGGAGACGCTGTGCTTCCTAAAGAGGACGCAACTAGAAATCAGTGTTAAGTTGTGTTTCCAACACTGTTCCAGAACAGTTGAACACAAATATTGGAGTGTGTTCAGCACACTTGTTGTTTGTGGTTTCTCTGATCATGGTGTTATGATTACGAGGCTCGATGCAACGTGTAAAAAGACAGAACTAAGTCATGATAATCAGCAATTATGTCTCCAATGGATGCCGCAAATGCCTAATTATAGTTTTGTGAAGTTTAGGCTTACAATCAGTGTTTGGTGCTTGTGCATCGGTGTCAGTCATCTGTCATTTCCTCTGATCTTAGGCATTATTCATGGGTAAGGGTAGGTTTAGGTGTAGAGATATGGTCAAAACTAAAATTTTGCATTAAAACGTTGATATGACAAAATATGTTGACCCAGGAACATGTCGAACTCAGGAAAATTAGGACGTTGGTGATAGTTTGATTAATTAAGAACCTATTATATTTAAAGTGCTATAGTCAGTAGTTACATGAACTATCTTTTTGGTCTTCTTATATACAAGTATAGCTTTCCACAGATGTTATGGGTCTACTATCATGTAGATAAAAGGAGAGGACTAAGGATTCAGTCAGTTTGACAGTACATCACAGAGAAGGGCCAGTGTGCCATAACAACGTGCTACTAAACATGGGAGTAATAAAGGAAACCATTGCTTCTTATTAGGGCCTCTGCAAGATGACTGTGGTTCCTCTACCCTCCTCGAAAATGAGAAAAACTAGTGATGGATGGACCGGTGTTGTAACTCAGTGAGAAAAAGAGAAATATAAGCTGTGTTTGAAACTGAAAGCAGCCAAGTTACTGCCTTGCTGCCCAGTCAGGCAGTGTTTTTGTAAGAAGGTTCCTTCCAGGAAACTAGTTTTCAGGCACCATAATGTTCATCCAGTGATAAATTCAAGTTTATTTTGAAACAAATTCAACATTGTCACTGTTTTTGTAATAAAGGAAATATTTAATGACTACAATTTTGGCTCCTCTACTTTTATTCAGATGAAGACATGCATGTCAAATCCCTCACCATAAATGTGGATCACTTTTCACGGATGTGCTTTACTTTTCAAAGGCTGAGTAGCCTATAAGTAACTTAATTACAGATGAAGGATACAGAATGCAAAAGAGCATGAGACAGAGAGTGAACTTCAGACACTTCGCTTTGGCGTGTTTGATTAAAGGTAACCCGGAGGAGCTCTTTTGCGTCTTAAAGGTCCTCCAGAGGTCTTTCCTTTCATCTGCATGCAGATAAACAAAAGACGGCGGCGCATCTACATGCGGAGGTTAAGTGTGCGCTTCCTTGCCCTTGATCTGAGACAGACGTGTGCGAGCATCTGCATTTAACAATGTGTTTATTCGTGGGTGTGAGTTCAGGGGAGAATTTAGAAACATGCTGAATGCGTTACGAAAGGCTCTAGGGAGCTACTTGAGAATTTTATGGCAGATATCAAATGCGCTGTTGGCAACATTTCAGTGTTTTAACTTTCAAGGTCCGTAGTTTTTTAGCATGTCTACAAGTAATTTATTTCCTGGTAAAAATAACTATATTGTTGAATGACTGGCATTTTTTATTTATTAAAACAGTCAAAATCAATAAACAGAGCTTGACTGACTATCTGCAGGAACACTAGACAGTTAAAAAAAAAACTATGAGTGGTGTTTGCCTATGCGAAATCCAGCACAATAATCCAAAGATGTCAATGTGATTTTAGAGCATTTCTGTAACTTTAGGGGTGTAATGCCTCAAGCCAAAAGAGTCTATTGTTATTCATGTCAGTATCCCAAAATGTGAGAAACAAGTTGTAAGTCAAAGTTTACAAATAAAAGTAATTTGCATTCCTGCATTTGCATTGTATTTTTCTTGTTAGCAGACTAGAATATGCGTGAAAAAAAAAAAAAGGATCCAAACACTTTTTTAAATCGCTTTGAAGGCACCATCACGCTGAGTTCCACTCGTTTACTTATTAATCTTGTTATACATTTATTTATTGTGTGGAAATAATTTATACAGCAAAGTTGCTTTTTTCGCTGCCAAATCTGATTGTGTCAAATCAAGCAGTACTTTGATCAGTCCTTAATTGGTGAAGAGAGCGAAAACAGGAACTGTATTTGGGCTTTGTGAATGCAGCGGACATATGGGGCCCAGACTGGATGATTTATTTGAATTCTTTCCTTTAAGCATGCTTAATTGGCGGAGAGGAAAAATGGCTAATTAATGCCGGTGGAGTGATTAAGGACACAAGGGCCGCAGCTTTCAACCTGTCAATTAAAAAAAGCCCAGCCATCAGCCGTCTCCTGACACAATGGCAGTGGCTGACAGGAATACTCCTCCGCCGGTTTAAACCAGCCTGCGGCTTTCACAGACTGATATATGTCAACGTAATCATAGTTTATGAGAAATTGTTGAGTTTGTGCTGACATATGGATATAATAAAGGATATAATATTAAACTAACTGAGAATTGCACTTTATTTTCATCTGTTTGTGGAGTTTGTTTATGTTCTCTTGAAGATATGGCAGAAGTGTCAAATCAGGCCTATTCGTGTATTCACTATTTGTCAAATAGAGTAGAAATTAAATTGAGAAAAATGGAACATCTGATGCTCAGAATGATGGGATTTCTGAAAATCTGTGATTGCACCTGAGACCAGAAAAGTAGGCTGAAATAGTTTTTCTTATTAATGGATTCTCGAGACACAAGCAGGCTTTTATTTGATATAAGCACGATTGTTCTTGATGGTTTTGTCCTGTTCCTACACACTTTGGTGGTGTACAGTAATGCCTCAAAGATGTTCACTGTTGATCCAGCATCAGAACAGGCTTTCGAATGAAACGCCCGAATCCATTAGTCAATGTGTCAATGAACGAATCACTCTTTTGAACCAGTTCTGTTCTGTAGACTAGTTGAGTCTTCTGAAATAATTTATGGCTTGAATCGCCACAGATGTACAAGTCACTCAATCAAAACTCCTTTCACATCATTACTGGCGGCTTTAAAGATATAATTGTATATACGTTATGTCATCGCTTGATTATAGGGAATTTAACCATAATTAAAATGAACTGTCCAAAAGAACAAGATCATGTAAATGATTTCGATTTTGTAATATTCAGTTTCTTGCACAGACCGATCATTTCATTTCATAAGACCTTAATATATCACCAGGAGCTACGGTTATTAATTTTGTCTTGCCTGTGTATGTTTTGTTTTGACTCTAAAAGTGACAATAGCCATTGACTTGCATTTTATGAATCATCAGTTCAGACTAGAAATTGTCTTTACTGATGAAGATTGTCACCTACATCTTGGATGACCTGAGGTTGAGGAAATTAAAAGCAAATTTTCCTTTTTGGCTGAATTTACCATTTCATGCTTACCTTAATTTCTACAATGCTTAATGAAACATGTATTTATGTATGGATGTAAGTATGGATGATTCTTACAAAATATGAAATATTCATTTTAACTCATGAAATTGGTTTGTGTTCCAAACAGTTTTTGTCTAAATGAATAATAAAAAAAAACTTATCGTTTTCATTTGTAGTTAATGTTACGGTATTATGCAAATTAATCATTGAACCAAGTCATTGAAATGGACAGTCCGAAAATAAATCAGACTTCTCATTTCACCATTTTAATGAGGTTTAAAAGAAGAAGAAGCTGTTAACAGTTCTTTGTTATTCACACCATTGATATATTAAACCGTTCTAACAAATAATACATCACCATTCTAAAAATGGGAGTCAGTACATATAAATATAATATATAAATACATATGTATATATCTATAGTTCCTTCTGCTCAGAAGGCTGCAATTGTTTGATTAAAATACAGTCAACACAGTAATATTGTGAAATATACAGTAATAGCAAATTCAAATAACTGTTCTGTATTTGAATACATTTTAAAATGTAACTCATTCCTGATTTTTTTAGCAGACAGTGTCACACAAACCTTCAGAAATCGACATGTTGATTTAGTGCCGACAAAACATTTATTTTCATTATTAATGCTAATATGATTGATTATTGTTTTTCAGGATTCTTTAGTGGATACAAAGTTCAGAAAAACAAATCTTTGTTTGTAAAAATAAATCCTTTAAAAGTAACATGATAAAAATCTTTACTGTCACTTGCTAAAAAAAACCCCACATTGTTATATAGTTAACACTTTGCGGTAAGGGTACATGAATTACTATGAATTCATGCATAAATGAATGCATGAATTATGCCTTACTTCATGCAGTAACATCTCATGAATTATCAGCAACTAACATGAGTTTAGAGTCTTTCATTCATGACTTCATGGACGAACTACACATTAATTAAGACATTAACTAAGATGGGTACATCATCGTGATTTATGATTTATTACGCATGATCATGTTTTCTTTGTTTACAAGAATGAAAGTCTTTACTATATACTTTGGATAAATCTAAAGTACATAAATTCAGCTATATACAAACTTGTTAATTCTTGTTAATATCGGGATCTTTATTTAAAGGTAGCTGAAGCTGTAGACTCCTGCAGCTAACACACTGGTATTCAGTATTTCAAAGGACCAAGTCTCCACTTTAGTAGAGGGGCCACACACATGATGAAGTCATGAGAAACTAATGCTTCAGTAATGATGACTACTGTGTTGGGGTGTGTTCATTTACCTGGAGGGCTATATGAACATGCCTAATAATTTAAAAACAACAACAAAAAGCATTCATTTTCACATTAATTGATAAACTGATCTAGCCTGTATCTAGCCAAAATAATGTTTAACACAGGCCAATCACAGTACATAGTATGTGAATTCTGTTGACATCCAAACACAGTGTAGAAATCAACATGTTAATACATTACGCTACATTATATTACATATCTAAAAATATTCTGTATGTACATGCAATAAAAATACTTTAATACATCTGATCATTATCTTGAGTTTCAGTCTGCATGTAAATGTGCAGAAGGTCACATAACTCTGCGGTGTCCAGCGTGACCCGTCTGTCTAGCAGCAGCTACAGCACACTTTCAAGAGCATTCTGCTCCTTCCCGGTTTCCATGACAACCCAGCGAGAAGGATGCTGTATTTTACAGCGGGATGCTGCTGCTCCGAAAGCCCTGTTTACTGGCAGCGAGGGCCACTATATTCACCGGCGTGTGTGTTAACGCCCTCACTCATTCGCTCTCCTCACATCTGTGGAGACGGACCATGATAATTACAGTCTCCATGGCAATGTCATTATGATTTTTTTTTCTCCTCTCTGTTTTTGGAATTGAACATTTGTAGTTATGACTATTATCTTCAACAGGGCATCTGCCTTCATGTGCCCTCAAATGTAATTTCCACATATGCAAGGACATCAGAAAATAACATCTGTGCAGAGCAATCTGCATTCTGTTTGTATTTTTCTCATTGGTTATTTATTTTCCTATGAATTGTGTTTAATGGATTGCTGGCTGTATTCATAATGGATGCGGTTCTCTGAAAACATCAGTTCAGATGTTATATACCTATATTGTTAGGTTCAGATGCAATATGTGTTTTTTTCTTTTAACCATTACATTTTCAATTGCATGTTTTCATCACATCATCTCTCACCTCTCGATCAAAATGCCAAATTAAATATGGTCCATGCATGTATTGCAGTATACTGAAAAGTAGAAGCACTAGTTTTGCATATTCTGAAATGTATTATTTAGTTATCACAATATTTTTTTCAGTATGTCGGCCTGTTGTTTTGTGACTATAAACAAATATGTGTATATATATATATATATATATATATATATATATATATGTATTCAATTCCAAATAGTGCTTAGACTTAGAACTCAGAATATCTTGTTTTTGGGGCTCTTGAGGCGAAAAGGATCAACTTCTAAACAAGCAAAGGTTCCTCAGGGCAGTCTGACTCTGTGGGAAATAAATCCAGGCTTGTGTGCACGTCAGATTTCAGTGCTGATTACAACTTATGTTCAATACTCAGTCAGACAGGAGTTTCCTGACAGAAAATAAACAGTAAAAATTCCAGCTTGTTTAAAACAATGTCCCTAGCTGTAGTGAATCACTGAAAACATCGCGCATCTGAAAAGTCTATTGCTTTTAGGACTGGATGACTGGACTCTAGTTTGAAAGTTTTAGCCAAAAGATTGAGATTAATCATATTATTAATTATTATAAAGATTATGGATGTGTTAACAGTTTAGTTTAGGGACCAGTTCTCACTGGTAGCACGTTGCTTAATAGCATGCATATTACTGTTTATTAGTACTTACTGTATAAAGCACATATTAATGCCTTAGGGGCCGCTCAAACAGAACACGTTTTTCCATTTCAAATGCACTACTAGTGGACCGTTGAGCTCTTGTCTCAGGTCTTAAGCAGGATCTTACACAAGAATACAGTGTTTTTGCAATTAATGTCAATATAGTGGACCAAGCAGAAGACCCCGGAGGCGGTGCATGCGTTTGCTCAAGTGATTATCACAACCTGTTTCTTAAAGAAAGAATCTGGGGAGAAATATCTTTTTTTTTATTGCACCCTACAATAAAAAGTGTGACTAAAGGAAATTATTTAATTTAAATGTATTCATTTAAAATTTATTTATTTCCTACTATGGTTCAAACCTATAAATAGATTTAGTTAATATAAATAGAACTATATTATGTATATTACGACGAGTTTTAGTGCCACCAAAAAAAAAAAAAGTTGTAATATTAAGAGATTCATAAATGAATAAATATCATATTCTTGATATTAAGCGGTTTCTGCGAGTTCTTAGATCTCATCCCAGTAACATCAAGTGGCCGCTCGGGCGCAACAATATTCAAATATTCCTATATTCGGTGGCCTTCTCTCAGTTTGGGTCATTTACAAGTGCACTATACTAAAAATTATATTTCGACTTTATTCTCGTAATAGAGTAAACCAACAAACGCAGGGTGTTCTTAAAACATTAAAATGTATGTGCAGTATACTCAGCATGAAATAAATTATTTCAAATTCATTTTTGCATATTTATTTTTCACTCGGAACTGTGTCATGGTTTTTTGGGGGTTTTTTTGATGAAAAGATGCATTCAGAGTGAAAGGCCTCTTATTCTGCATGACCCTAATTCTTACTAAGGCAAAAGTCATAGTTAATAATTAGAATTGGACTGATAATGTACTCTTATATATTCCAGACAGGAGCTAGCTGTTGTGAGCGGACACTGCGAGGGCTTGTTTGACTTTGTGAACTTTTGAACCCTGCACAAGGGGCAAAGGGTAAATGTAGACACAATAGTGCTGTTTGTTTATAGCACTTCAAGCTAATGTTTAGTCTGTGTAGCCTCTTGGCTGTCTTGGGAAGCACATCTGCTTTGGCTGTGATCAAACAGTAAAGGAAGCATCTTTCATTCAATTCATAGTCATCTTGATTTATTTACTTCAAAACCCGAAAGCTTTAGATGTTTGACTGAATAACCAGTTAGGAAATATTAAGAATCTGCAATCTTTTGAACGTGTAATTGCATTAATTTGCACAGAGTGGCTGCTAATGATGGATTTTGATTCGACAGCAAACAATTTACAAGCAGTAGTGTTATTAAAAAGCACTTTTCACCCAAAAAGCCAGGTGTTTCTCTGCCCGTGTACTGCCTTGACCTTGGGAGGGACCGTTTAACACCTAAACCCCTTTCTTTTGTCTCCCTAAAAAAATGGTACCAATTAATGGCTGGCTGGGATTGGAGGGTTATTTTTACAGATGAGGGACAAACAGGAGGAAGTGGAGAGAGACGAAAAGAAAGAAAGAGGACATTTTGAAAGAAGCCACAGGGGTGAGGATTGAAAGTGGAGAACGTCCCAGAAGGTCAGGGATAATTAGAGACACTTTAAGACTCAATGCACAGCACCCAGAGGACGAACACACACACACACACACACTCACACAAAGACACGCTCACACACGCACGTATCAAAGCTCTTGAGACAGGCCTACAAATAGGCCCACACTCTCTAGCATTTATTTTGCCAAGACACCTGACACCTGGGGTATATATGATGTTGCTTAGGGAAACAATACTAACGTGTGTACATTGGCAATAAAAAACTGAATGTGTCTCTATTTTTATTTATTTTATACAACTTTAAATGGTATATTATATATATCTATATTAGTGCTGTCAAACATTGGGATTAATCGCATCCAAAAAAATAAACATTTTGTAAAAAGCCATTTGCTAAACTCATTTAAGTAATTTTTTTCATCATTAATGTACACAACACTCTATATTGACAGAAAACCCAGAATTGTTGATATTTTTACAGATTTATTAAAAAAGAAAAACTGAAATATCACATGATCCTAAGTATTCAGACCCTTTGCTGTGACACTCATATAT
>JAUMHI010000070.1:932149-974013 GCA_032359435.1 Enteromius unitaeniatus
CCCAACAGTGAAGCATGGTGGTGGCAGCATCATGCTGTGGGGATGTTTTTCAGCTGCAGGGACAGGACGACTGGTTGAAATCAAGGGAAAGATGAATGCCGCCATGTACAGGGATATCCTGGACCAAAACCTTCTCCAGGGTGCTCAGGACATCAGACTGGGCTGAAAAAGACAATGACCCTAAGCACAGCTAAAATAACCAAGGAGTGGCTTCATAACAACTCTGTGATTGTTCTTGAATGGCCCAGCCAAAGCCCTGACTTAAACCCAATTGAACATCTCTGGAGAGACCTAAAATGGCTGTCTTACGTTTACCATCCAACCTGACAGAACTGGAGAGGATCTGCAAGGAGGAATGGCTGAGGATCCCCATATCCAGGTGTGAAAAACTTGTTGCATCTTTCCCAAAAAGGCTCATGACTGTATTCGATCAAAAGGGTGCTTCTACTAAACACTGGGTCTGAATTTTTTTTTTTAATAAATCTGCAAAACTGTGTTTTTCTGTCAATATGGAGTGTTGTGTGTACATTAATGAGGAAAATAAATGAACTTAAATGATCTTAGCAAATGGCTGTAATATAACAAAGTGTAAAAAAATTAAGAATAAAATGAAAATTTTAAGAAAAATTCTGAATACTTTCCGTACCCACTGTATATTCACTAGCACAGAATTACATTACCATAAAGCGCAATTATGAGCATATTTACTCCCAGATTTCACTCCCAGAAATACATGCATTACACCCAAGTAAGTTATAATAATTTGTCTTCCTACAAGGACTAATATTTCTTTACGCAGCCAAAGCTGAACACAAACAATAATGTGTCCCTGAGGTCTTGACAGAATGTTTTTTTTGCTTCACATTTAATTACATACGGAAAGTGTTTTTTATTATTTTTTTCTGAAATCCTATTAGCGTGATTGCTTGCATCTTGGCATGCTACAACTGTCATGACAGACCTTTCCATTAATGAGTGTGATCTTAGCAGAAAGACTGAAAGTAACACAGCCATGGGCATTAGCACCTTAATAGAGTCCAAATGTCAGGAATTAGAGCAACAAGCTCGGTAACTGCATTGGGTTTTATATTGTTTATTTATGCATGCGAAAATTAACTAACCGACATGACACTTTAGGTGAGTCAGTAAAACATCTTAAATATTGTTCATCATTTTTCTGACATTTCATTTTATTATCAAATAGCCGCTGTAAAAATGACTCTTTTTTTGTTCTGCTTCATATTTTTTCCCTTGTCAGCAGTGTTAAGAGACCATCCAGGCCTTAGGTTGGCAGGCTAACACACTTAAACACGTCTTAAATGAAGCCGGCAGACTCTGGTTATTCTGCAGCCTGCCAGTCAAACAGTGACCGTGACATATCCATTAGACAAGTAATGCCATTGCTCTCAGAATCTGATTCGATCCGGCACGAGTCGACACCCCAGACGGCCCTACAATCTCATCATGTGTCCGCTGCACCGGCAGGAGCAAATCTGCAGGGAGTGCGCCAGAGCAACTCTCTCGGTTACTGGGTAAATTTGTTAACTGTAATCTTCCCTCATCAAACGAGTGATGAGCAGCGAGCCAATAGAATGTGACAGAGGGTCACCGTGGCAACCTGCATCCTGTTTTCAAGGTTATGGAAACTTGAACAAAATGGCATTGCTCTGGTATCCACAGAGGCTGGATATTAAGTTCTGTTTTTGTTGTTTTGAATGTTTGGCAAGTCATTATGTAGCGGTTAATGAGCTTTCTGACATTAAGTTGCCGGGGACAAACATCCAGGCCAGTTTCGGCCAACTTGCACTATATAAGTGCATGTATCATTGTATGCAATTGCAAAGACTTATTTAATCTAAGCTTAGCGTTTTGCATGCAAAAGCAACAGCACATGGCATGCAAATATCAGCTAAATGTCACATTCATTAGGCAATGAATAAATCCCTGCATTTGGTGCCCCCAAAGCCAGCCAGCTACACATGCACACATTTGCAAACACACACTCAACCTCTGTCTCTCCAGCATACAGTTTTGGGTTTCAATTAGTATTCTCCCTCCAGAGGTCCATTTCTGAATGCATTATGCAACCACATCGAGTTTTATAATAATGTATGTGTAGGCGTATGTGAGTTGCATTTAATAGACATTGATATCTTTAAATCAACATTGATCTGCAGAAGTGCCATTATTATGGGATGCTGATTCTAAATGGCACTGCAATCACTGATTTATAGAAATCCCACGCAACGTTCCTTTTACAGTACTTATCGGAATGTTTTTACCAAGGCCTTTACAAGCACCTAAAACTATCACATTAGACTAAAACTGTGTCTGGCACTGGTCTGGTACATACTGATATTTTTCTACTATTTTCACACATAGGGGTATATTTATCGTTTGTTTTCATGGTCAGTTACGGGCATTGTTCTAATTTTCTTTCTTCCTATAGGTGCAAATCACGATTTTGAATAAACCAAATGAAACTTACTGTAAGTCATTAGCAATAAATCCGGACCGTTTACAAATAAATCCAGACCATCTGTCAGTGATGGATTTATCGGAAACCTCTGTGGCCAGCGCTTCGAAATGTGATAGTATCATAGATACAGTGTTTGATCCACTTATCAGATGCAGTCTTTGTGGAAAGAAACGCTGTGCTAGATACTCTTCTCCACAACAAACTGCATATTTGCAGCTGCATACATTTATGCGTTCCTGAAATTTCTGTGTTCCAGTGCATGCAACACATTTTAAAATTTGCTAAATGACAGAAATTAAATTTTATCATGAACTATACCTTTAATAACTGTTGGCAGCATATTTAGTACTGTCCCTTAAGACCTGCAGGCTTCTAATATACAGGCAGGTATCTGTTTTCTTTCCGCTGTTTACTTTGATTTTAGACATAACCAACTAGTCTATACATACGCCTTGTGTGTCTTTACAGCACAAACGATAACTTATTTCAGTAATTTGGCGCTGTATAACACGCTATTAGTGCGCACACTTTGGGTGAACAGATCAGAGAAAGCTCAAGAATAAACCATTTAACCTGCAGTTTAACATAAATAATTTATTACTCTAACCTTTATCAGAGAAAACGATGGCGTAGCCAATTTTGTTTCCACTGAATAAAATGAAAGTGATTGCGCGGCAACCTTTCTATATGTTTTTCTATATTAGCGTGATAAAAAAATTAAACAAAATTTTGGCCTAATTAGCCTACACACAAAACTGAACTATTTTGATCATCGAAAGAGTGGGTAGGCTATACGCCACTTTGGAAGAAAAGGGAAAAAGACAGACTCTGACACGAATGTTGAGAGACTAAACTTTTAATTAACTCGTAAATGTAAACTATTAGTTAAAAAAATGGCCCACCCAGTTTTATGTAGGCCCACCCACTTAAAGATTTCTGGCTTTGCCCCTGACCCAATTAACAAATAAGTTACAAGAACAACATTTAACTATTAAGTTAACCAAAACATTATTTCTGGATCATTCCAGTTTAAAGCATTTATGTTTTGGTTATGCAAATGTTAAAAATAAACATGCACCTGTAATGTTTGGTTACACTTAATTTTCTTGCTATTAACAGACCATAAAACTATGACTTTTGCCTTAGTAAATTCACTAGTAACCTAGTTGTTAAGTTTAGTTATTGGGTAGGACTAGGGGTGTATATGGTAAAGCATAATACATAATACAAGTAATAAACATATACCGCTTTATCAGCACTTATATGTAAATCACATATTAATGCCTAATTATGCATGACCTACTGTACACCCAATACCTAAACTTCACAAGTACTTTACTAACTATTAACAAGCTATTATAATCCCAAGTTAAATGGTAATTGGACCTTAAAATTAAATATGACCAATGCTGATGACTTTGAGAGAACCTAGAGAGAGCGTCTATTGTTAGCTGGGGATTATTCAAACTGTCGTGAGTGAGTTTATCTAGATTTCTTTCAAATTTTGGTTGCTTTGAAGGGAATGAATGAAAAGATGTTCTCAGAGAGGGTTTTAGCCTCTAAAAATTGCCCATTAGCACCCAAGTTTCTTCCATGTTGTTGCTGGTGCTTTTAGACTTCCATTCATTTAGTCTGCATAAACCCAGTGCTTCTGCAATCAACTGCAAGCTCAATTTTATTTTTGAGTGCCACATCTCAAAATTCAATCCACAACTGATGCATAGTACCAAACCGCCATCCTACATTTTTCCCATAACACTCCAGATGCACATCACATTATGGAACAGATGCGTCTCACCATTGCAATTAGAATTTTAACAGCGTTTCTGGTTTAATGCATGTTCTGTACGTTTTAAGATATTTAGGATAGTTATGTGCATCACTAGAGTGTGAATCTTTGCATTTGTACTGGATAGCATGCATATGGTGCTATAGTGCATTCAAACTGTACGACAATATGAACTCTGTGACCCCTCCCCGTCTTCGATTTCACCTCATACTGATCGCAATATGTCATCGTAAAACAGATCCTGCATTGACAGCACTCTGTTTCCTGAAACAATCTTCCCTTCCTCCTTTCCTCCGAGGGGGACCACGGGTGGCTAGGCACCAGGCCTATGTTTACCTCACCACCTCCTGCTCTTAGCCTTGGCCTTGACCTTTCCCCCCCAGGCGCCTGGCTTGTACCGAGAAGAAGTGACGGTGTTATGGACCCCTTTCTGGGTCCTCTGAGTGCTGGCAATTAGTTAAACAGAATCCCGAAGGCTGCCAAAGCCATCTGTTCCAACAGGGGGACAAAGAGGGGGTCTCACACCTTTTAATGGGCCTAAAGTGTTCGCCTGCCGCAATTAGTCCACGCACCACATGAGGCTAGAGATACCATACTGGGCTCGGCGTGAGGACGGGTTTGTGAGGGGAGGACTGTTTACATCACGTTTATATCACTCCATGTCTAAAGCTTAAAGCTGCAAAGCCAGTCACATGGAGCAATTGTTGGTTTACTGCTAACATGTTTGCCATCCCACAATCTGAAATATGTCCAACTTAAACCTGCTGCACTGGAGAAGTACTGGTAGTCAGAAGCAAATGTGGCATTTTATCCAGAATATTCTTCAGAACATAAATGCTTTCTGTGGGCCCATGCTTGACCAAAAGATCTGAAGTTTGAGATCCTCCATCTGTTAATCATTCTCTCCATTTGCAAGAGTTTTAAAGTGCTGCAGGTACAGTATGATGCAACTTTATAAAAAAAATTGCCTCAGGGCAGAGACCGGAAAACATTCAGCTGTGCACTGTTTCAAGATCGCTTCTGGAAGAGAGGCATACGCATGTTTTTGTGAATACATTAATTTCTCTGAAAGCCATGCATGCGCATCTGAAAAAATATCTTGTATACATGATGGTTTCTACTCAATATTTAATAAATGAGACATTAGGTTTTAAAGGACTAACTTTTGCAGCACACTGTAAACCTTCAAACTTTAAAACTTTTTTTTTTTTAAACTAGAGTAAATTCAATTAAGAATTGTGCACAACCCTAGAAGGAGCTGAGAGATCCCTACATTTTTAGTTTAACAACACAGCAATGAGGTAGGAATATCCTTATACTTTCAAGAAACATGATGTGAGAGAATAAAATCCATGTGACCATCATCCCATAATCCTGGTTTCTGCATTCCATCAACACGATTGGTGGAGGATTGTATGGAGGAGCTACAGAGAGGAACGCCGTGATTATTGCTGATGAGAGAGAGGCTTGGTATTGATCAGCGTTCGAGTGCTGGTCGTGGTCCATCACAAGAGCACACTGACTGGGATTGAACATGGTTAGGTTGGTACGGTATTTCTAATAAAGAGACCTTTTCATTGTTAACCACCCCTGAAGAGCGGTACTTACACTTGATTTGATTCTGGACCCGAGGATATTGATACAAACTCTACAGCATGTAGCGGAAAAATCGATGGTACTGTGGACCTCATATAAGATGAAGAGGGGGAAAAATGTAATGGAATGATAAATTAATGAAAGGAGTCTGCAGCATGTTTTGAACTTTGAGGTAACATTCAGACGGGTTCCTTCCTCAGCTAACCTTTTATATGTAGCCTATACACAATCTGAACACCTAAGCAGAAGTTGTCCAGGGAGTAAAATTATCTAAAGGGCAGAGAAATGTTGATTCAGGGTTGAGGAAGTCTGCTTCCAAGGTTTTAGCTTGCTCTAAATTCGAAAACTCCACATTGAGCAGAAACCTCAGTCCTCAGTTATGGGTTGGCAGGATTTTGACAAGTGGGTAAGATTGTATCTAAAATAATCTTGGCGTTAAATTCTGTAAACATTTTTCTCATAATATATCCCTCAATCTTAAATTGATCTGGGTGCAATATCAGGGTCTCCTCCTCCCACACCTCTGTTTGCTCACAATATGCCTACCTTGAGGTGATGGGTTCAAATGTGGCCAGCATTGACGCATGAGTCTGGTGTGAAATCAAACTGTTTGGTAGGGATTGGAATTCTGGTTGAAACCAATAAACTGCTAATTATTTTCATGCAATGGTTGATATGCTAAATCTATAATACCTCCAGACTCTGTATGCTACAAGTGAAATTAAGCATTACTATATGAGAACTATAGTGTTTGACAAAAGTGCTCATAATAGAATGTTTGATTTACTTATATCAAGATAACATTAAGCATTGTGCTGAAAATCTTTTACCTAATTTTGTGTTCCCGATAAAAAATGACCTGGCTTTTATAAACTGCTCTCATTATTCCAACACAGTCTCATTGGTCATGAGACTGTGTTGTACGATTTGCTAAACCCCAGTGACAGGTAGGTTTAGGGGCAGGGTTAGGTGTAGGTCATTCATACAAATTCATACAAATTGGCAACTTGTAAAATATGTACTATTTAGCAAAAGGTGTATGAATTCGTACGAATTAGCCACCTTGTAAAATATGTACAAATTGCCAGGGTTTATTATTCTCATATATTGGATTTAAGCTTTTAATTAACTTTTTATTTATTTCAATTAGAACAGGGTTTTTCATTTGATCATAGGTCTCATTGTCTGAACGTAAACATGTTGGACACAATTATTGACACCCAATTATTGCTACGTCCATTTCTCATGATAATGTAACAGCTCTGAGTTTTCTCATGTAATGCCTGATGAGTTTGGAGAACACCTGATAAAAGAAAAGAGAGCATTCCTTCATCCAGAATCACTCCAGTTCATAATCTCATAAGTGCTCAACATTGTGAACATACTTCAGAGATATTTTACTCATAAAAACATCTAGGGATGCCTATAATTGTGGCACAATTTCACAATTAGATTTTTTCCCCATTTCAATTGTTTTAATTCAATGATAGGTTAGAAGTTTGTTCATTTTTTGAATGAAAGAATGAAGATTTATTTTCACAGCCATCTTTGCTCAGATTTACAAAGGGTGCCAATATTAGTGGAGGGCACTGTATATATACAGTATACATACACTTATATGCTTGAAAAATAAAGGTTCGTCATAATGCCATATACGAATTTTTTTGTCAAAATAGTTCCCTAAAGAGCCTTTAACATCTGAAGAACCCTTCTGTTTCACAAAAGCTTCTTTGTGGCAAACAGTTCTTTACATTATACAAAGGTAATAAAGAGATGACTGAATGTTTTTTTTTTCTGTGAAGGACCTTTTAAACACTTTTAAGAGTTTTTTTTAAGAGTGTAGAGACAAAACTATTTGCTTAATAATAAACATCCTATTCCAATCTCACCTTTGAAGAACTCATAGTAATGCAAGCTTTCGTTCAGATGGTCTCGCTACATTATCAGTGCAATGTGGGCGAATGCATTGTGCTTGTTCACACTCTGTCAGCACGCAGCCTGTAGCTTCATGTGATTTTTCTCATGTGCAGTTTTTGGCAAGATTCAGCCTACTTCGTATTTGTCAGCGAAATCTTCAAGAAACCTTCCTAGAGAGTTGGCATGCCTCCACTGAAACAGCATCCTCATCTGTTATGACATAAGTAAACACATCCGCATGTCAATACTCATCTGCCGTGTGATGATATTTCTGATGCCGCTTTACAGAGTCGGTCGCTGGAGGGTATATGGAATAAGAGCACTAGTAAGGGGTCAGCAAGTCTAATGCGAACAGATCTGTAATGAATAACATCTATGATTCCCAGAGCAGTGAAGATTTTAGATTAGAATAAATTTATCTTGACATGCGTTGACCAAAAACACAGTCCCATAAGAGCCCTCCTGGTTTTAGCATTCCACGCTGAAAACATCATTCTTACCGCGCAGGGAAAAGTGATTGTGCTCCTCGATAGGAGGGCAATAGAAAGGGAGAATGGAGGAGAGAAATGGAGAAGAAAAGGCTGGCTGGCACCCCTTTGCGCTCTCTCCTCCTCACCCCATATCTCGCCAAATGGCTCCTCCAAACATTGTCCTTTCACAGACTAATAATAGCTGAGTGTTCAATCCTCCAGCCTCTTTGGAAGGAGAGAGGGAGACAGAGAAAGAGCGAGAGATAGCCATGATGATGGTCTACAAGCGTAGGGATGATACATCTTGAGGAGGGGTAATACAGGAAATAATTTGGCCCCCATCTCAAGGATCACGCTGTGAATTGTGGGGCCAGGATCCTGGAGAGCTGGTGAGGGGGGGCTGCTGGAGGAGCTGAATGCATTGCACTCTTTATGCTGTTTATCAGGACAGGACAGAATGATACAGCTGTACTGAATATAACACACAATAGTGCTGCTGTAAAAACTAGCGAGCGGCCTAACCACACAGCATTTTAAAACATCTCAAGTACACGGAGGCTTTAAAAAAGCCTCTCTTTAGCCATGTTGTATTGCATTTCGTATAAGATCTGGGATTTGCTATCTCTCATATCTCTATCTTTCTCTTATGCTCTAATATTGATCTGCTGCAGTTATTTTTGAAAATAAATAAATCGTATTAATGTATATATATTATATATTATATATATGTATATATATATATATGATTAAGATTTTCTTTTTGCTTTTTGAATGTTCTTTTAATTTTAAATATTTTCTATTTTTAATCTTTTTTTAATGTATTGATAACTTGATAACTGAAGTTTTAGCAGCTAGTTAAAATAAAATAAAATTATTTAGTAAATAATTTACTTATTACTTCTATAAATTAATGTATTTTTTCCCACTTAGTTTATTTCAGTTATTTTTTTAAGTATCACCACTTTTTTTTGTAATCTGTAGAAACTCCATTATGGATTCTATTCGCTTAAAATTGGTTTTAAAACTAAACAAACAAACAAACAAACAAACAAAACAACAACAACAACATTAAATATTAAACATTAAACCACATCAAACAGTAAATCATACACTCGCTATCTGCTTTTACAGCCTTATGTTTATATGTGTGTGTTTTACATTTTAAATCAAGATTGAAAGGTGGTGTGATTCATTTATTTCCTAACATTAGCTTTTTACCTCAGACTGCTGCATGATCTTTGAAGTTCATTAAAGTGTGAAGATTACCATGATGAAGAAAATGTGTAACAATCATAAAATGCATTCATCAGAGGAATTATTTTCTGCATAGTTCTGCAAAAACCCTTCAGCTCTTTGTTAGGGAACCAGGGTGATGCAAACATGCATAATCCCAGCATTCTCTCTTTAGCAATACAGGACATATTTAAATAACGAGACTGGCAGATACTTCATTTTTCTACTTCATATTCAAAAAAGGACCTTGGTAAACACAGATGAAATGTGACATAGTAGGGCATCTGAATGAGAAAAGATGCAGAGCAGATGGAGAGAGAGGGATTGGGACAGGACCTCCTATGCTGTCTCCTGGTGACTCTGTGTGAAAGAATGCTCGCGCAATAACTGCTCTCACTTCAGCATTCTCTCTCACTTTATTGCACTTGCAATCCAAGACAAACAGTGATGAAGCCAAGGTAACCATAGATACCTCCAATGCCCCCTCTTCTCTTTCATTTTCTCCAACACCTTCAGAATATTTCTGCCAGGGAGTGTTTCTCTCTCTCTTTCTCTCTCTCTCTCTTTCAGTTTCTCCAGCTCTTCAAGGTCACTGAAACATAGGGTGCTGTAGGAAGGAATTCAATGCCACTTTCTTATTTTATCTCTTAGAAAGGGCTGTTGATTTTAACATAATATCTGGGCACGCAACACATTTGGTGTAGCAGTTAGTGATGCTTCCTACATAGTTCAATACCTAGAGTTAGAACAAAACTTCAGTGTAAGCATTAAACTTTAGTGCGTGACTCACACAGATACAGACATGAATAATGACTCAAATCATGCATTTTATTGAGGACAGGTGTGCGGTTACTGTTATGAGCGGTCTAACTAATGATTTTCTTGTCGGATGATTAAACAGTGACTTACACTGCTGTTCAAAAGTTGGGGGTCAGTAATATTTTTAATGCTTTTGAATGCAAGCTCACCAAGGCTGCATATATTTGATCACAAATACAGAAAAAGAAAAGTTTAAATTAAAGATTTTCTGTGGTAGCCCACAGAATAAAGAATAAAAAAAGACTACAGTAATTGTCACTTTTTATCTCACAATTCTGACTTTTTTTTCTTCCTTTTTACAGTTGCATGAAATAAAATTACAACTGCAAGAAATAGAGCCTGAATTGTAAGATACAGTACTGTGCAAAAGTCTTAGGCCACAAGTATTTTCAGCAACAAAAACTGTCAGAATAGAGTTATAAAGAACATATTAGTCTTTTTTTAGCTTAAAATTGGACTTTATAACTCCCAAGTTATATAAAGTTGGAAGTTTATACAGTATCACACAATTCTGCGAATTGTGAGATAAAAAGTTGCAATAATCTTTTTTATTTTTTATTCAGTGTGCTGCCCAATAATTATTTTTTTCTTGGTAACATCATACATTTGATCATTTTTCTGTTTAGGATTCCCAGATAAATAAAGCATACAAACAAACAAAAAATCTCATAACCTCAAACCTTTTAAAGCCAGAATACACTGAAAAAAGCTATGGATCACTATGCAACTCCCCAAAAATGATCCATCCAGAACACCCTAGCAACTGCATACCAACATGCTGAAGTGCTTTTTCAAAGACACACAACCCTTTAGAATCGCAGTAGCTTTTATGTGGGCAATATAAAATGCAGGTTATAAAATTATAGTTTTGGTTTGTAAGTCAACGGGATTGTCAAAGCCACATCTTCAAGGTACTTATTATGAAACATGACATTTACGTTCATAAACACACAAACGTTACATCGTTAGCTCAGTAATCTATCGTGTCTTGTAAATAACAGCTTTATCTTGACAGTTGTGTGTTTGTACGGCTCGCTCCAGCGTTTTATCATGAGAAGGGGACGTTTCTTAAGCACTTAAGCGAAGGGGACATGCCTGGGTGATTGACAGACTAAAGTAGAGCCTCATGCGGTGTTTTTTTAACTCTGCATTATTCCTGTTGCATGGGGTCAAAGGTCGATCCCCAAAGAAAACACAAAGCTCTTTCTTTTAACGCACATTCCTGAAGTCATTTATTTAGAATATACCTGTGGAGATCAGAATAGGGTGTGCAAAAATACCACATTTTGGAGAAGGTGAGTGCAAAAGGAAGAGAGAAATGAAAGCTCGCTCTGTGGAGATGAAAGTTCAAAGGTCAGGCCGTACCCTAAGGAGGTACACGACAAGGATGTGATGTGTTTTCACTCACCACCCCACGTTCACTGCCCTTTCTGAAGGTTTTGCCCTAACTAATTTTGGGGTAAGGGTTAGCCGTGTCTGCCAAAGGTCTAGATGACTTAAGCAGCAGAGGTCGAAAGTGCTTCCCGTGAGGTCTGGGATATTACAAAGTGGTTTTCGGGAGATTTCTGGCCCCTGGCGCTTGTCTCCAGCAGCATGTATTCTGCTCCCCTCTGCTACGATGAAAATCAAAACATAAGCATATATCTGCTTTCAGATGAGAACATTTTCAAAACAGCCCTTGTTTTCTAGTTTCGAGTTTCAGAGGGTGGTGACGGAACGTGTCTCGACCGTGAAGCACGAAAGAGGTCCGTTAGATGTGAATAAACACTTGGATCTGAACATGACCGGGCTTGCTGGCTTTTGTTGGTGGGGATTATCTGTGCTTAATTTCAGCCAAAATGGTTTCCAGCATAATACGCCGATAAGTTGAAAGAAGCAACAGCTGAATCACAGTTCTGGAGGTGTCAGGTGCTGCTACGCAGACTGAATTCTGAGAAAACGAAAATACTATTTTTACATTCTCTAAAGAAAATATGAAAGAAGCTCGCTTGGGAAACATGATGCTGGTTGCTAGGGTATTGTTATGCAGTTGTCAGGGTGTCTTTAAATCATTTTCGATCATTTTGTGAGTGAAGATAAATCAATAAATACTAAATCTGGCCAAAATATAGTTTAAATATATAAAGACTGTAAACAGATAAGTTTAGTAAGACATATTTTTGAAATAGAAAATATTGGTTTCAACATTCATATTCCAAAATATGTCTCAAAATGTGTTTCAGAGGCAAGAAAATGCATTTTTAGTTTTAAAACTAGCTTGCATTAGAGTTGATTTGGTTGGTTGCTCTTTGGGGATGTAGAATTTCTTGCAAAATGTTGAAATTAAATCAATGTGCATGTAATAGAATACTAGAAATCAATGTATTTTTCCCCACATATATGAACACAGTTGTTATACAGACAACTAATAAAGCTATTCTTTTAAACATACATATATTGGTAGAAAATGCATTTATGTATATATTCTGTGAAACATTATTTCTTATATTACATAAATAAGAGCATATTATTATTTATTATGTTCATTTAATATATATATATATATATATATATATATTTGGGTTTTTTTGCAATTTGGGCCTAATCACTATAACAATATCACAATAACATTCAGGTCTAAAAGGCCCATACAGTGCTGCAGGTTAAACTAGGTTTAATACTTTCATGCAAATGTGTAAAATCATAAAAATACAGCATTATAACAATTATATTTGCCTTGCATACTTAGCAAGCACCACTAATTCTGGAGTTGGCAAACATTTCACTTTTCATCTTTGCAGTCGGTTAAAGTCCTGCTGATTTCAACTGAATTTCTAAGTATTTTTTCTATTTGACTGCATTTTTAAAAGCAAAATCTAAGCATTGAGTAATTGATCTCTTTGTCATTAGCTATGCAAGGAAAGCAATAAACACCTCCCACATCTTTAATTACAACAAGCTCATTGAGACTGATTTAATAATCTAGTGAACAAGCTGATTGACTTCTCTCTGCTTCCTTTTCATCATAGCATGCAATCGCTTCAGAATTAGTTACAGAGAAATGGGTGTTGCTTTAAACTGACAATCCTGAAAAGATTTGCACTTCTTGGAATGGCTGTATCATAACTTATCTTTCCCCCAAAAAAAGATTAGAGAACGTGCATTTACAACCTGTATCTAAAATCTCTGCATCAGTTATCTTCATTCCTATCTTTCACTTGATGTGCTGCAATCATCTAGCTGTGATGTTTTGGGGAGTACGAACATGTTTCATCATAGTCCTGAATGCTCTGAAATGATTTGTGTCAAGGGACAAAAATGAACCCTCACCAAACACCAAACGTTTGTCTAAAAAATATGGTGCAAGTGTTTCCAAAGTACAAAGGTCAGAAACCCTCGATAATGTTGTTTACCAAAATGTCAGGGCCGCAGATCGGGTTTCAAATGAAGGAAAGAGGATACACATTACACATACTGATAGCAATATTGACTATTTGATCTCTTTCTGAAGTTGGAGAAAACTAATTTGGGATCTGGACCCTGTGACCATTGTCCTGACCTGACTGTGGGTGGTTTTGGCTTACATGTAAAGCATGTGATGTCAAACACACTGTGTGACACCGTCACATTCCCAGCATGCTCCATCAGTGCAGGTGAACTGAATCTGAACACACAGATGGAAAAACCTGTTGTTGGTTAGACAGAGTGGTAGATGGCTTGCAGTGTGCTTTAACCAAGTGATATGCTGTTAAATGCAGCTGGCCAATACTAAAACTCCCATTTTGAAGAGACATTCGTACTTTAACCGTAGCAAATTTTCACAAATGAAATCCAGCTCTTTCAGTAGAAACTGCAGATTCAACACTTTGACCAACAGAAACCTAAAGGCTTCTTTGTGAGCTCTGCTTCATGCATTGCTTCTCTGTTGGAGAATTTCACTATTGTAGCTAAGCCTTAATGCTATCGGCTGTTTGATCGTCTGCACGCGTTCTTTGAAATACTTGTATCTTAAGCGTAGTTTCATAAGACGAGAGGCTGGTGTATATGACACATCTAACAACTTGCAAAGGATGTGTTTTACCACATGCAAATTTGGTTTTCAACAGTTGCAACACATGTATAAAGAGGTCTACTGAATTTCCAGTGGCATGGAATTAGTTTCAGCATGATTCTACTCTTGAGATTTATTAGATAATAAAATTAGAGATTAATTTTATTAAATACATATTCATGAACTTTGAATTCACAATGGCTGTGAAGAAATCAGTCCATATACATCGAAGTGTTGAGTCAAAGATTCAACACTTGTTTAATTCCAAAGCATAAAAAAGAGAAAGTCTCTGCTCTGTAACTTTGGGAAACGGTTTATATACACCAGCCGTTAACATAGTGTTATTCACAATGCATACTGAGTTCCTGAGCTGGCATTAATGGGTGTGTAAAATTTAATGAGGCACTAAAACTTTATACTGTTATTAACAGAGGGAAATACATTATTATATGAATCTCATACAAGGCTACAACTATTTACACAGAGCATTAAAAACAAGCAGTTTAATAGTCCACCAGAGCACCTGAACACCCTTATATTGCTCTACAATAATCACAGATTTTTTTTCCCACTTTTTTCACCACATTTTCTGAACTAATTGTGGCAAAAAATCAACTAAATTGATTTAAACTTGGTAAAATGTGTCAAACTGACCATACATTACTATTACTATAGTTATATAACATATGCATTTTAATTTTATTGCAATTAAGAATCTGAAACTATTCATTGCATTAAGGGTGGGGATGTATAATCTTGTGAATAACAGATATTTAATTAGATGAAAGTCTGCCAAACATACTTGGGGTGAGATGTTGTACTGGGTTCAGTTTTAGCCCGTGTAGCTCCTCATAACTACATTGAACAAGACGCTGGAAACAAGACAAGTCTGTACATGTCCAGCTCAATATCTGCTCTCCTGACAGCATGTCCTGCGGCCTTGTGGTAATGTTTTTAAAGTGATGAATTAGACAGTGGAAATATGATGACAGCATCAAACACTCACAAAAAGACTTTGACACCTCAGTTGCTCAACTTAGTCGTTTATCACTGTTTCCATCTTGCTGTCTCTAAAGCAACAGGACTTTTACGTGTAGTAATGTCTGATATGGGACTCTGGCATGTTTCCACAAGCCGCACATTTGAAATCATATGTTCACACCGATGTAAATAACATTCATATTCAGTTGACCTAAAACTTTTTTAGTGAATGACTAAGAAGTGATTGTTCTTTAACCATGCTTCTCATAATCAGCAGCTCGCGTGTGAGTTTTTTGCGGAGGGCACGCCAATCAGCAGACGCTGTGTTTCTTGCATAATCCGACATGCTTCAAAAGTCAAAAATTGCTGATGAGGCTCGCATATAGAATAACAATAATAAAGAGATTTTCCGGCCTATTCTTGAAGTTTGCTACCTATTGTACGTGTGAGTTCTTGACAGCCCGCAATTTCCCTTTTCTGTGTTTTTAAGCTCAAATTTACACTGCATCAGCAATCTGATGACAAGCCTTCTGTTATTCTATGTAGATGAGTTGCGAAGCAGCAAGACCTTCATTTAAAAAGAAAGCCTTTTTTTGCTTCTTTTGTTTTGGTTTGTAATACTTCACAGTTTACATGACAGTTTACATTTCAAGGCAGATTTCATGTCGGATTTCCTGTCATTTTTTGTTTTAAGCAGTATCTGATATCGCTTTTTATTTTACACCTTCCACGATACTACATGACAGGTGGTTTGGAAAATGGATGGATGTCTTATGTTTGCATTTTATTTATTCATCAGAACACATAATGAAGACTTTAATTATTTCATCACACTTTTCTGATAACAGTAAATACATATTTTGCAAAAGGTATCTATCGATAATTATTCTAAAAATCCTCTTTTATTAACACATATAATGACAAATAACATAATATATATAAACTATAGTATAAATAAATTATGTTATTTGTCATTATATGTGTATACACAAATTCTGAAAATCTTGGGGATAAATTTCATTTATTTATTTTTTAATAAAATGAAAGCTAAAAGACTCCAACAAATGAGCTCATTTCAAATTCCAAATCTGCTACAGGTCTCCAAAAAGCTGTGACGGGGGCAACAAAGGTCTGAAAAAGCGAGAAATTTTTAATATTCAGCTGGGATAACATCTAGCAAATACATTAATTAAGTCAACTGACATTGGGTCTGTATTATAAAACATTCATCAAAAGTTTCAAAGAGACTGGAGAAATCAAGGCTGAAGACATTTGTTAGATGCCCGTGATCTTCAGGCCCTTAGACGACACTGCATCACTCATCGACATGATTCTGTCTGGGCCCAGGAGTTCTTCCAAAAACCATTGTCGGCAAACACAATCCGACATGTTAAAAACACAATGCCCCAGGTTAAAAAGGAAGCCAGGTCCAGAATCGTGTCATGTCCAAGACTGTTTCAAAGTGGACAAGCATTTTGTGGTCAGACGATTCCAAATTTGGCATTCTTGTTTGAAATCAAAGCTGCTGTGCCCTCCAAGCCAAAAAGGAAGGAGACCTTCCAGCGTGTTATCAGTGTTCAGTTCAAAAACAGTATCTCGGATGGTATTTGTGTGCATAAACGCATATAATATGGGCAGCTCACATGTTTTGGAAGGCACTATGAATGCTGAAAGGCATAAACAGGTTTTAAAGCAACATAGGCTCCAGATGAGGTGTATTTCAGGGAAGGTCTTGTGTATTTCAGCAGGACAATACTGAAGCATACTGCAGCGATTACAACAGCATGACTTCTAGTAGAAGAGTCTGGAGCTGAACTGACCTGCAGCAGTCCAGATCTTTCACCTATAGAGAACATCTGGAGCCTCATTAAATTAAACAAATATGCCAAAGATGACCACAAACTTTTCATCAGGCAAGAACGGGGCCAAATTCCAACACCAAAGCTCCAGAAACTCATACCCCTCAAATAACTGTTTTAAAAAGAAGAGAAGATGCTACACCATGGTAAACATGCCCCTGTCCCGACTATTTTGAGACCTGCAGCAGGCATCAGATTTGAAGGTTTGTTTATTTAAATTGTAGAGTTTTTCCGTTAACATTTGTTATTACAATATGACACAATTATGTTCAAAATGTGGTTTAAAGACTGTGGTTTGTCTTGTGACAGATGGTTTGGCAATATGCTCATATGCAGAGAAAACAGAGCATGAAAACTCTCAGATTAAAATCTCAAAAAAAAAAAAAAAAAAAATAGAATTAGCTAAAAAGGTTTTCTACAGTCATTATTCTCTCCTCAGTTTCAGAATTAAATTGCATTGCTTTGCTTTTATAGACCTGTTGTGAAATCAAAAAGCTACCCTGAATTAAATATTAAATTAAAATTAAAAATGTATGTATATATATATAATTCAATTGCATATATTTTCTAAATATTCTTGACAAGAATGCATGGCTATGCATCTATAAATATTTGTGGTCAGTTATTCTCATCATATCCTTCTGTGGAACCGAGCGTAAATGTTTGATGTTAATGAAAAAAACAAGATATGGATATCCTTATTGCAAAAAAGATTTCACATTAAATTGGTCATGACACTATATTTGTGCTGAGGAGCATTTCTCCAAGGCGCTCGAGCCACTCAATTCTTCACATCACATCTGCTTGGTCTTGTGAAACTCCAAGAGAATGTTCTGACCTCTGGCCGTAAAGGCTCACTTCCTCAACTCTCATTTATAAGCTTTTGTTCTCTTTTCAGTTCTTTAGCCCCACTGAAGCATCTAAACCAGCTGAGCTCTTGCATTTAGCTAATGGTGAAGACCAGAAAGAAAAATCAGTCATGAGATGTCTTTGATATTTGATAAACACTTCTACAAGACAGAAATTATTTGTCTTAATATCCTGAGAAAAAGGGCCAATATTTCTCAATAAACTCTCAAGACCAAATGATCTAAGATTGACCATATGTCCTGGCCGGGGTTTCTAAATTCGCTTAAATGGTCAAATCAATGCAAAAACATGTACACATAATATATGAGGACTGCAGAGCATCTCAACAGGAAAACAAAGCTAAAACCTAGCCATTTTTGGCAATTTGGAAATCCCAGTTAGGACATGTCTGGAAAAAAGATAATGTATGGTAACCATTAATCAATCCATCAATTACTTTCATTTCTATAGCACTTTTAACAATACAGCTTGTAGCAAAGCACTGAACATTATCAAATAGGAGAACAAAGTGATGGTAATGTATAATGACGAGATTAAACTATTTACTGATCAAATGCTGAGACAGTCTCTGTAATCAAAATGACGATAAACACTAGAAATTAGGTGCCCCCAACTAAGCAAGACAGAGGCGACAGAAAAATACCTTCTTACAGTATCACCGCATTAGAGCATGTAGTAATGGTCAGAACCGTAAAAGGACACAATGACCTGAGGGATATGTGTTCACTCAAAGAAAGTTTTCCTTTGATTTAATTTAGGGAAAAGTATATTGTCTTTTCAAAAGGGAGAACTAGCCAGAGTTGCTTTGTTCGCATTCCTTCAAGCAATAAACCGGTGTTATTAGTCACTTGCCATGGAATCAGAGGCCTGCTTTGCCTTCCTGAGGTGTTAGCTGCCTTTCAGGGGAGGTGTCCACAGATCCTCAGAGTGCAGTTTGAGTTAGACTGGGTAAAGCGGTGTTAAAGATTATTTCTTAAATGTTACAAATAGTTTGTGCCTAATTGGTTCAAATGCTACAGGAATTGTAAGAGAAAGATCTCCAACAATGTGTTCTTAAAACATGAACAAATAAGCAAGGAAATATTCCTCTCAGAGCCAAAAAACAGTTCAGATGCACCTGGCAATGACGGCATGTCTTAGCAAATCTGTAGGCAGACTCAAACTGATTTGTGATGGATCATGCATGTGTAAGTGTGTTGCTTTTAATCACATCCTGTTAGAGATTGTTCTGGGGCATTAAATCACTGGAGCAACATGTTTTTGCATGTGATAAGCTTTTGTAATTCATGAGGTTTTCCAAATGGTCTGAAAGCAGAGAGAATAATTCTTGTGATGTCAACACAATTTTTCAATATTCCTTTTTATGTCTCGACTGCAAGGATGTTGTAAGCCACATGTCACCCATCTTCTTTAAGCCGATGTATTTTTTGCTTGCTTTTTTGTATACCTGCTACCTGACAGATATCATTGAAATTTGTGTTCTGAGAAATAGAATTAGTCTCTGTGACAGACCAAGATTCTGCAAACACCAAAAATAATATAAAGAATTTAAAGCATAGGCTTCTTTGAACTTAGGCCAGTAAATAACCACCTAAAACTCCCTGGAAACCCTGGAGTCCATCTTTTCAACTGTACAGCATTGCACTTATCATCATTGTGGTGACTTTTGCAGGGCCTCGCTCACATTTCGTTCAGAAAGTCACATTATATTTTTGCAATTATTTTTAGTGGCACTACTGACACAAAAACAATCCACATGTATTGGAAATAAGTGACTTTGCCTACATTCCTGCAAAACCTGAAATGCACAAGTACTTTTCACAGCACTTTTCAGATGACATGTCTACAACAGGCACAGTAAGCTGTATGACTTTCTATTTTTCCATTGAATATGTGGAATTTCTAAAACAGCTTGGAAAAAATACATTCACACTAAACTTAACTGGTAGCTTTAGCTAAAGCAAAAGTTAGATAAAAAAGCACATGCTGAAATAAGGCTAATTTTGCTTCCGTCTTATGAGCCTTTTTATTGAAGTCTCGTGATTTGTGCTTCACAGGAGTTGTACGAACACTTTGCATTGCAAGTGCAAATTGTTAGCATATTTTTGTGAAAGGGAACAAAAGTTGTTGGTGTTTTATTGCCAATAGCAAGCGAATATATAACAATGAACATAACATCAAGGAAAGGACTTTTAGGATATACGTTTAAGCCATCCATGTGCGCACACACACACAGCAGTGAGAAGTGAACAACCATACACACACACACCGTGAACACACACCTGGAGCCACTGCTGCGGCACCCAGGGACCAGTTGGAGGAACAGTGCCTTGCTCAAGGGTCTCACTTCAGTCGTGGTATTGAAGGTGGCGAGAACCCTGGTTATTTACTCCCACAATTCCTGCCGGACTCGAACACGTGACATTTGGGTTACAAGTCCAAGTCCCTATCCATTAGCCCACGACTGCCCCCCAAATTTATTTGATGAGACTTCAAACTCCCTTATGAAGTGTCATGACTTGTATTTTACAGAACTGTTACGGAATAGCTTTGCACTGCAAATGCGATGCTGTACCGGGTGCGATACCGAGCAAGTTTACCAAGAAAAAACAAATATTGTTTTATATTGTGCAGAAAAATATGCCTTTATTGGTTGATAACCCACTTTCCTAATATTTATTTCAGCTGAAATGGATGTACGAGTGTGTTTTGCCAGTTTTGTAAAGATGTACTCATGTATTTCCAACGTGTGTGTACATCATCTCCTACAACAGCCTCTGTAGCACTATCTATATGTCTTTCTTTATTACCAGAGTTTTGCATCATATTCTATGTACTCTATTCTAGCAGTGACAGGAAGTCAGTCGGTGGCCAAGGGGAAGTAACCCAGTTGCAGTCATCACAGCCGAGCTCATTATGTAACGCTCAGAGACCCACTGCAGTGACACACTAACCTTACAATCCTATTTTCACTCACAGCTCTTTGTCTGCGCGTCTGCTTTCATTTTAAATGCAGCTTCAAAGGCAACACGTTTCGTCCATGTTGCTACTGTTAGATTGCAGCCACATGAAGCATTAATGCGACACAACAGCAAGGTGCTAATGAAGCTGTGTTGTCCCCTGAGGGCTTCCATAAGCATCTAGAGATGACAGAAAAGAAATTAATAAACTATAGGCAAGGATAGAAAGACAGGATAATGTCGTGTTTACACATTTAAATGAATCCCAGGACCAGTATGCACAAGGAGAGCAGAATATCCAGACAAACTCATAAGTTGTGTGAGTTTAAAATCTCTTTATGAGAAAGTTAATATCTTGTGTAATACTGAGTATACAATCAAGACTGCTAGCTTTGTGTTATTTGCAAGAGCCTCTATTAAATTCAGAGAGTGCTTGTAATAATTCATGATGTGAATTTCAATGGCTGCATTGTAATTTGCATACTTCAAATGCACACCGCAAGTATGCACTTCCCTGGTGATACGATTTTCCTTTTTTTTTTTTTTTAAGTATGCAGAAAATAAAGTTTTACAATATTGGGAAGTATAAAAAAGTGTGAATAAAAAAGAATAGAAACAGTAATATGTGTACTTTATTTTTTATTAATTTAATGTGAAACTAAAAGATAATAATTTATATATATATATATATATATATATATATATATTATAAAATTATAATAATGTATTATAAAATATAATACTAATAATATTATATACAATATATATATATATATATATATATATATATACTCTTTTTTTATTATATTACTATTTATTTATTTAATATCTGTATTTAGTATCTTTTTTAAATGGCAGTTATTGAGATTGTGATGTGATGAGAGGGCCCTACAATTTTCAACCCACACAATTTTGTCCCGGGCCCTGTGAATTTAACCACCGACCCTGTTTGGATCCACTCATCACAGTCTTGCATACAATTTAGGCTAGTTTGTATATTGGGACTTGACTGATGTTGCACACAAACACAGTGTTATGTGTTTTAAAATGCATGGCCTGCTCCGCTACCCAACTAAGCTAAGATTGGTTCAAACTTCAAGCGAAGTCAAAGCGACTCCCGCGGATCAATCAAGAGTGTGTATTTACCAACACTTCTGAGGAACCGCAGGTGTGTTTTCATCCACGTAATCTCTGCATCAACAGGCGCTCCTGCCTGCGGAGAAGAAACAGAAGCCAACCCACCTGAGAGAGTTCCTCTCATTTCCGTCGGCCAAATTAAACAGCGACTGCCAACATAACGACTCTGGACAAGTTCTGTAGCGCACAATACGGCGGGATGAGTTCCCACCTGCTTCCTTAGATGAATTCATGAATGTTTCAAAAGAATGCTAATAAGCGTGACCGACAAACAACTGTCTTTCCGACAAAATGACATTATCAAAAGACGCCGTCCGTAATTAAAAGGCACTGTATGCGGAGTCAAACGAGAGGAGACAAGCTGCTTGGTTTCTCGCGGAGGAGAAACAAGGCCTCCCTTTTCTTTTGTTGTCTTGCTCTCTTTCAAGGAGACGAGCAAGGGAGTCGGGTAGATCTCCTTTTCGCAGTTTTCTGCCTCAGATGAAAGACTCAAAGCCTCGCGTTATCGCAAACACACACATTCGGTTTGGCAATCTACCGTTACAGACGTACGGGCAAATATTTCTCGCTTGGCTCTTGGCAACACAGCCCCCCCTTTCTCTTGCTTTCTTTCTCTAATTCTCCATCTTTACCCTTTCTTTTTCACAAGCCATTCTCCTGTTCTTGTTTTTTTAAATAAATAGTTTACCCAAAAATGAATATATATCATTTATCCATGGTCATGTTGATCCAAAACCGTTTTTTCTTCTGTGTGGAACATAATACAAGACATTATAAATATTGATATCGACCACGTTCGCTGTGCTTCTACTTGAGTTTCATCACACAGAGCTATCATATGACTTCTGAACACTTGAAATACAACACACAAACCCTATCAGTTTACAAGTTTGGACCAACATAACGGTAAGTGAATAGGTCTTTGACAGGTTAATTAAATGTGACCCTGGACATCAACATATCATACATGCCATTTTTTTATTATAAATTGAGATTTATACACCATCTGAAAGCTGAATTACGCTTTCCATTGATGTCTGGTTTGTCAGAATAGGACAATATTTGTTTGAGATGCAATTCATTTGAAAATCTGAAATCTAAAGGTGCAACAAAATCAGGTTACACTTTAATTTGATGGTCCGTTTAGACTTTGTAACTACATGTCAACTGCATGTCAACTAATTCTCAGTAATTAAGTTTTGTGGCCCAGGGTCACAAATGTAAATTAACCTGTCATTACTTATTTTGATTATATTACGTAGGTTGTACATAAATCAATAAATCAATAAATAATCACAAAAATGTACAAAACATATAATGAAGTATATTCTGACATATGTACAAGATAATTGAGATAAATAATGATTTTTGTCTTTTGTAGAGCTAGATTATCTATCTATCTATCTATCTATCTATCCATCCATCTTTTGTTTATTTATTTATTTATGGCAAGTCTTCCTTACGTCTTTGATATAAGTCCTGTTCCTTCCCTTTCTTGCGGAAGTTGTATGAATACAGCACACATTCCTGTGTGTTTCACAAGAGTAGAGTGTCAGGTCATTTATATTGGCTTGGGTCAACACAGCCTTCCTTAGAAAGGCATCCTGGAATTCCACTCATCCAGCAGCCATTCCTTCAATTCCTTCCTGTCATTCAACGGAGCAGACATTTCCTCTTCTTTATATTTGGATTTTATTAGTTTGCACATCGGAGATGATCCTTGACCTGACAGATGTCATTTGTGTATTTAATGAAAGAGAATTTTTCCCACATGACTCCATCGAGTCCTTAATGAATCTCAGAGATATCTGAAGGAATGTAGCCCTTGTTTGGGCGGATGATAATGAAGATATAGGCCAAAGTGAGTTATCTGAATTGCATATATTAATTACAAATTGATGGTTGGTGAACGAGCTGCTCCATAATGACTTCCCAAGGGCTCCTTATGGAAATTCTGCAGGCCTTACAAAAACAACATTAGATCTCGGATCCACTGGGTCCTACACACTATAATACCGCATAAGCATCCTTGGTAAATAAGCCTCTGAATATTCACGCTTGGTCAAGCGAGTTTGCTTATCAAACATCGGATTGGGAGCTATGTAGGGTCTTTGATTATTTATGAGGGTATAGTCATGGTAAAGAGAGAAAGAACATAAATCAAGGCAATTTGATTGAAATGTAATGTAGGCAAACAATGAAATGTAAGCGCGGAGATATGTCTGGATTTTTAACACTTCATGATAAGGATTGCAATCACAAAACAAATGGAAATCTCCTCACTGGAGATCTGAGAGGAACAAACCCTGAGGAGATGCAGACAACTGAACTATTAGATAAGCACTAAACCTGAACAACATACTAATAGTGTGAATTCTGATTTCTGACCTTATATGTATAAATATTTACATATTTAAATATATCATTTATTATTGCATTAAAATAAAATACATTAACATACAAATTTCAGCCAGACATAAAAAAAAAATAAATAGACTTGGCAGGTAAGGCATGCAATTAAACATGAAATTTAGAAATGGAAAGCTATATATAGTGTATGGTGTATGTATGTGTATATTTATTTATTTATTAATTTATGTGTTTGTTTGTTTTTAAATAATTTGTATTGATTTAATACAATGTAAAACAAACAAATACATACAAATTACACATGCACACACACACACACACACATATATATATATATATATATAGTAGCAGTAGTAGTATTTGGATAGTTGGATACTGGGGGGTTTTGTTGTTTTGCACAGTTATGTTATTTCTGCTAATAGTTATTAAATTCTTATCAGAGCAATCAGCAGACAAATAAACAACAAAACAAACAATAAATAACTAAATATTGTATTTAGTCCATGTGTGCACTGGTCATGGCTCAAGCCACCACATCTAAGAATGCAAAGATATGCTTGTGTTCATTCTGGACTTTTGCATTTGCATTTTATTGTCTTCAAACTGCATCTAAGCAAAGCTGCTTACAAGAAACTACATATTTTATCAGCAGGTAGCAAACGCTATATTTGTGCAGAATGGCATCGCATGCTGAGAGCATGAAATTTACTCTTAAACATGGTGCGAAAACTTTTTAGAAGAACCGTCGACTTCCAAGCGTCACAACTGAGCCGAGACCGCAATCCCTCGCCTGATTTAACCATGACCTTCAACCTGACAATGACTGTCGCGACAAAAAACAAACGAAAAGCTTCACCCCAGTCCGAGTTTGATTACATGAGTGATTTCAGTGAGCTGTTTTTCATGTAAGTGGATGCAGATGTTTGCTGGAGAAGTGTTGGGGGGAATTATCAGGCCATTGTAGCATCTGATGACAGAGTAGGGATCTAATCAATACCAACTCCACGTCAGTCTCTGTTAGCACTGTAAGGACCATTTTCTCTTGATTGTGATCAGGACTTGACTCACAACCAGTCTGAAATACGGCTCTCCAATTAAACAACCCAAATGTGTTCACTTCACTGTCTCATTCTATCAATATCCGCAATCAATGGCCGTGACAGTGCTAATTATTCGAGAGCGATTTTATCACGCCGGTGACATGAGAGTATAATTCATTCAGAGAGATACAAATACGCCCCATTTGCCTGAAATATCTGCTTAGTTGCTGTTTGTAGCGGGATCATCAAGAGTGACACCAGGTCAAGTTAATTTTCCATGTTTATTGTGAAAACGTAATTTTTATTCACTCTTCAAACCGCCGTGTAATTGTTAACAAGTTTTTGCATTGCAAGTCAGTTCAAATTACATCAAATATAATTTGCTACTATGCATATATGAGGGGAAAAATCATGGACTAACTGAATTCACAACCTAAATTTAATCAGTCAATATATTTTCTGGCAGGAAGTTAAATTGATTTTGGCTTCTAGAACAAGAACACACACACTCGTACCAATACTACTGTTGGACACAGTCCATATATCTGACTCACCAACCAATCCTTACAGTTGTGCAGAAAACTTCTGTACGACTTCAAGAACACTCACATATAGTGCATGAGCACTTTTATTATATTATCATGAGGCTTTTATGCAGTTTGTCAGCCTTTATCCTCTCTTCTTTTAATATTCACCTAGAAATTCACATTGTATGCTCCACAGTAGAAATAAAGTCATTCAGGATTGGATCAACATGAGGGTGAGTAAATTATAACACAACTATCTCCTGGAATGATTTAAATCTTGATATTTATATGTTTATTTGTCATTTTTCTTTACTATGGCTCTGTTAAGCATTGTGAATTATCATTCATATATCATACACATATCCTGCTATTAAAGCCATAAAAAAGTTATTTTCAACTTTTTAAACTTACAATTCAGACCTTTATTTGTACTCATGACCCTGCAATATCTCTCTCTCTCTCTTTCTCTCTCTCTCTCTCTCTCTATATATATATATATATACAGTATATATGCAGAATTGAAGACAAAAATACAGAAATATGGCATTTAAATACTGAACTGAGAGTTATAAACTTAACTGCAAGAACAAAAAATGTCAGTTTTGTGAGATAAAAAGTTATATTACTTTTTTATTTTTTATGTGAAAACATAAAAAGAAATGCAAGGGGGGAAAAAACAGAGATGCAAAATATAAACTGACAATTGCAAGAAAGTTAGTCTTTATATTCCAAAATTCTGGAAAATAAAGGAAACGAGAAACAAAAAGAAAAAAAAGAAAAGATTTACATGCTTCAATTATTACTTACGATCAGGCTCTGCTGACTGGAACCTGGAGTATATCATTTGTGGACCGCTAGCACATATTAGAAGCAGAAATACTAAAAATAATGACTGTTTTCAAACAGGTTTTGCATTCACTACCAGCCATTGGTTGAACTAAACAGAAAGTCCCGCCCCATTAGTTGAGTTGTTGCTATGTCAGGCTAATTATTAAACAAATAGCAATGTTTTGGAAGCCCCATAAAAAAATAAAAAATCAAGTGAATCTTATTTGGTTTATATTGTGATATCTACTATCTATTAGAGTAGTAGTTAACACACAAATCAGCTTTAGGAACTTTAATGTGCAGACACACGGAGAGCTTGTTATATTCAGGCAATGTGAAGGCTTGTTAGCCATGTTTACGGCTGTAGTTATGCAAATTACTGTGTTCTCTTATTTATGGTTTATAGCTGTGTTTTTTCTTGGGTTTGGTATGCAAGACCACACACACACACACACACACACACACACAGCCTAAGGGACAAAGATACAATTGATATTCACTGCATAAAACTGGAAGAATGTCATTAGCTATGGCTTTTGGCTATATGGCTATAACGATGGCTTTTTGGTAGTACAGTTCTAGAGTTTACTGCCCACATATTTTAGTCTACATCTTTGTGAAGAAGGGAGATAAATAATTATTTGGCTACCTGGATGCACGCAGCAGAAAGCGAAGTATATCAGCCTGATCCATGTACTGTAACTGTAAATGTACTGTAATGGCACTAAAACTCTGGTTGGATTGGTTTGACATCACTCTTACAACACGTCTGCTGTAGCCACTAATTACGTGGGCTGTACTCCATTATTGACTCTATGTTTATCAAGTGATGTTTCACTTGATAAACACCCAACATATGGGTGACAGTTACCCATAATGATAATCTTGGGGATTTGAGGAATAAATGATAAAATAACTGCAGGTACTTTATGGAACTGTAATAGTACATATACTCATGCTCTTAGTGCTGTCAAACGGTTAATCTTGAGTGTAGGTTCATTATCAGTTTTAGCTCTGTTTCAGGACCTCACTGTGCAGTGCAAACAGCTCTACTGCAAATAATCATTTAACTTTAACTTTAACTGAACGAGTCATTAAAGTGTGTGTTTGATGTGTGTTTTGTGTGTGTGCAGATTATTGGGTTTTTCTGTTTCGCTGTGCAACTGTATTATATGTACATATTACAGAACCATATGAAAAAAAAACATACGTGGAACCTATTAAAAACATTTAATAGGAAAAAAAAATATTAGCATTAACTTATGGATGTATATTCATTCTAATCCTGTATAAAAGATATTTATACAATTTAAAAAAGAAGAATACAGTATATATGTATTACTGTTGATACACACATGGTTGCTACATATACTATTATATAACAATTATCAAAATGATATTGCTAACATATGTCCATATAATGTTTTTGTACCGGAGTTTATATTTGTTATACATATATATCTTCTTCTAACCTGTATGTAAATATTGTATATTGCTTTAGAGGTAACATACTGTATATGGCAATATCTTACTCTTATATTTGGCAGTATATGCCATACGTATTACATTTCTGTACAGGGCAATCTGACAGCCAAAATACCTATTTATAATTATAGAGCAAAAAGACAACAGCCAGTGTGCTTTTGAGTTTTGTTCAATCATTTTAATCAACACTTTTTTTTTTTTCAAACTGAATCTAATCTTTTAGTTTGTAAAATAAAGGCAACAAGTAATGATAATTAGTATTCTGAATGATCTGTCATTGTTTTTAAAATAAAAAATTAACAAAATGAATGCAACCCCTATTAGGTTACACTTTCTTTTGATAGTCTACTAACTATAAGTAACTCTGTAACTACATGTCAACTAATCCTCATTAATTCACAACTACATTCCTACTAACTCTCAAGTCAGTATGTTATGGACTCAGCAAAATAAAGTGTTAGAAGATATAGTAATAATCTAATGACTGCTCGTTTCAAAATAACTTACTGTTAAATGAATGTCTAAAGTAGACTAGAAGTACCACAATACTTAAAAAAAATCATGTGCATGTAAACGTGATCAAAGGGCAAACTGTACAAACAGAAAAGTACTTGAGTTAATGAAGCCATTGATGACGTCTGCACAGAACTGTAATTCACGTGTTTGTAATTGAACACACGCTGTCCTGTCTTCTTTTCTCCTTTCCCTCCATGCAATACCACTTAAAGCATGTCTGTCCTCTCTAATCCCTCATTTTTATCTCCTCACGGCCTGTGTTTTATTATGCATGCCTGGAAATATCTGATCATAGGAACGCTCAATGACGGAAGACACTTTATTGTGGTTGTGACTTTGGCCTGACCAAACCTGCATTCCTGCATGCCCATACTCTCTCTGTCTCTCTCTCTCTCTCTCTATATCAGACCAAATTTCTGGATCGGAAACACTATCATGACAGCCCTTCAGCCCAGTGTAAGACGTTGCGGTCGCGCAGACTGTGTGCTGCTCGTGACAATCTGGTTCCAATGATCCACATTTATCAGATGACTTTAGTTTGCTCATATGCCTTGCATTTTCCCATCTCTGAGCACAATCTGGCGCTCGCTGAATCCCCCACACATCCGTACCGTCAGTGATTCTGCTTTGTTGGTGCAACTCTTCTATTAAAAATAGCTACCCAAACGTCTTCTCAGCCTCCTGGCTTTTTCACACCTGTATGACTTTTTCTTTCTAACACAGAAAAGATGTTTTGAAGATTGTTTTTGACCATAAAGGGAAAGCCAGTGAGGTCTGATACAACACTGAACCAAAATAACTTTCACAGACTGTTAATCGCATCCAAAATAAAAGTTTTCATTTACATTTCATCATATATATATATACACACACACACATACACACAAAGACAAGAATGTATATATATATATATATATATATATATAACATGTATGTGTGTGTGTTTATATATACATATTAAATAAACCACAATAAATATTAAATAAATCACAGTAAATACCTGTCACTGCATTTGCCTGTGTGTGTTTATATTGTTCAGAGGTGGGTAGGTTTAGGGCAGGGGTTTGGTGCTCCAATAAAAGTAAACAATTATATAATATATTTGTATATGCATGCAAACCATTACGTTAAGCCAAAAAATTGAAAACAATGGAGGACTCTTCACGTCGAAAAGTGACTAAAAATGGGTACCTTGAGCTTCAAAAAATGACGATTTGGAGTGAGACTGTGTTGAATAAACAGTAAACATACATTTGTTTTAACCTAATCAAAACTTTGGATTATTTGGATGATGATTGTGGGGTTATCTAAAAAAATAAAACACGGCTAAACAGCAGAGAGTCAACGCAAGCGTATTTAAACTCAAAACTTCTGCTAACTTTCATATCTGGGTCACTAGGAACTTATTAACTCAATAAACACTGACTGGATTAAAATTTACTTTAATTAAACCAACAAATCAACAAGAAAATAACAAAAATTACGTATTAATTAACTTGTCAGAATGAAAATGAAACGGAAAGGGATTCTGCGGCGGTCCCAGATGACTCCAAACCACATTCCAGCATCAAAGGGGAGAGCGGAAAAAAAGAGGCATGATTGCAGACTTGAGTTTCTGGGTTACAAATTAACAATGTAAATATCTTTGCTGTTAGCAATTATACATGCTTCCATCTGTGCATCAGGCTCTCTGTAGTTCTCATCATTTGCAGGGTCCAGACCTCTCGCTCAGTTCGTTCTGCTCATAGAGAAGGCGAGGAGAGCGCCTCTTCTGTGTCATTAAACTCGTTTGGCTAATTCAACCAGCTAGGCTAATGAGAAATTCTAATTAATATTCTCATTAGATTTTTTTAATATATAATTGCCAGCACCCTCTGATTATGGAGCAGGAGGGTATCGCACACGACACAGGCACAATAGATACCAGATAAAGATTACTGTAATGTTCAGCCGCTAAACAAGTTCAGCTATCGTGCTAATTACAATATGCTTTGATGATAAATACATGCCTTCAGTCGACTCGTTAAGCTCCACGGCGGATTATTTCACTACCAGAGCATTTGTTTATGCATATTTACGGTTTGTTTGTGGGAAGGGAGGTTTATTTACAGCAAGCAGGAACACAAAAGGTGTTAGAATAATTACAACAAAAACATACTAAACTAAAATTTAAACAAAATAAAACTGCTTAAATGCAGATCCATCTAAGTAGGATTTACTCTTTAAAACACAGGTAAAGTGTGATAAACATTCATGGTAACTAAATATATATTTGAAAGGAAATTCTATTGATACCTGTGTGCCATAAATTTATCTATGTTTTATTATACATTTGTAATAATGATCATTTCCATTTAGTACATTGCAAATATATAAGCTTTATACAAAAAAAAGGAAATTAATGTTTTTCTACTTGTACAACAGTCATGTAAGTATTCCTCTTTAAATACACATGGACTACTTTGCATTAATATTGGTTAATTATTTTGGTTACACTTTATTTTGAACTATGTAACCAAATGTCAACTGCATGCCAACGTAGTATTTAAAGTATTTTTTTTTCCTGAGCTAAAAGAATGAATGTGAGGGAAATGTGCCCTGAGTAAGAGGGAGATAATGAGAATGGAGTGTGTCAGCGGTGAAAGACATTCCTCTCTCGTTCCCCTCTGAGCTGACTCTTGATTGACAGCTGACAGCAGCAGGAGTCCAGCCTAGAGGAATGTGTCTGAACACAAAGAGCCCATTCCTGCCTGAGGAAGAAAGTGTGTATTGATCATGCACATGGAGTTAACTCATGGTTGGCCATTAGTTCACATCGGTTTAGACAGAAAACAGTTAGGCCGGTAAGGTATTTTTTAATAAAGAGAGCTTTTCATTGTTAACCACCCCTGAAGAGCAGTACTTACATTTGATTTGATTCTGGACCCGAGGATATTGATGCAAGCTCTGCAACATGAAGCAGAAAACTCATGACACTGCTCATAAATAAATAACAAAATTATCATGTGGTTATTGGTAAAAAGATACAGGAAGAAAAAAAATTAATAAAAATGTGTCCACTGTTACTTGCAATTTCTTTGTAATTAATTTAACGATTTACAAGTAATTTCATAATGAAAAAATATTTTTTTTGCTTCAGTATTTTTCAAACTATGCTTCAGTGTTATTTTATTATGATTTATATACTTGGTATTATTTATATACTATGGTCTTTTTTATTTTATTTTATTTTCTTACTAAATTTAGTGTTTTAAATTTCAAATTTCATTTTTATTTTATTTGCTATGCACTTTTGCCAATTTTTTCTTTATTTTCTTTTCTTTCTTTCTTTTTTTAAATAACCCTCTGAAGCAAACTAAGACCCACATTATAAAAATAAAACTAAAGTAAAAATATCCTTTGAATTTGGATTCACAATTAATAAAACAAACATCTAACTCATATTGTTCCACATGGATTAACTTTTACACCCGAGCAGCTTTTCCCCCTCAATTATTGGCCTTTTTTGTTAATAAGCTGATTAAGTTTCTCATCGGGGCACAAGAGAGACATTTTAACACCATCAAAAGATACATTTATAAATAAATATTGACAAAAAAAGAACTTTACCACATTAATGATGCCCCAGATCACTTCAGTGTGATTCATTCTGAGCAAAAGCAAGATCTCATCCAAACTGCCCACACAGCACCAAGCGTTTTCACTGCAGAGAAAATTCATGACTCGCAGCTGAGCAAACTCAGTCAAATGACAGGCTGTCAGGTCACGCCTGACGCCTGCCAACCTCATGCCCAAATGTGCCATTTCCAAATGGTACAAGTGATACCACGGCCTGCTTCTTGGTGCTCTGATAACGGCAGTAGCATGGGAGTTCATCATCCACTCCCCGTTCCCCGATCCAGACCTCCCCCGGCTGTGTGTATGCGTGGAGCTTCATCATACAGTCAGCGAAAAACAGATGGGCACCGCGCACTTCATCTGGACACCGGGGAGTCACAGGCACCCTGATAACACCCGTGGAGGAGAGCCAAGCCTGGGCTCCGCTTCTCTGAGAAACGGCCCGAGCTCGAGCTGAAGACAGCCATCGCTTGTTTGTCTTAAAGATTAAGTTCAGATTTTTCATAGCTTTGGTGAAAAGAGCAGACATTAGAAAGCGATTAGACACCGGGTCGTGGGAGAAGATTCGATCTCAGAGCTGTCATTAGTCTGATTTTACAGCCAAAATAAGCTCTGTTATGTAGACAATAAACCGTGAGCTGAGCCACTATTATTGAACAGGCCTCAAAGGAAGGCCTTTTTGTGTGCCGCTCTAAATATTATGTCCATTTACATTCCCTGTGATCCAATCCTGTGTTTAATTTGCCTGTTGCTTTGTAGTTGCACAGCACACAAATAAATAAATGTATTTCGGGAACTGTATATTTTTCCTGCTTATAGTTATAATCCGTTGAAGGTTGCGTTAGGTTATCTTTCCTCTTTGCTGCAAAGCCGTCCCTCCAAATGCATTTTCTTACTTTCCTATGTGCTGATTGTGCGTGTGTTTTCTGTTTATCTGGTCCGGCGTGTCAGTTTATTACAGAGGCAAGCTGTTTTGCATTTGCCCTAATACACAGTGCATAAATATTGGATTAAATAAACAAATCCAGGGGCTAAGGGGATGAATGGTATCGGAAAGTGGGCCTCTGGAGCCAGGAGGAACACTACGGTCACAGGCTGTCGCAAGCTTCGCACATGAAAAGAAAACGAGGGAGAAAAGAGAAGGAAGAGAGGGAGAGAAATGAAATGGCGGCTAATCCCTCCATAGCGTTATCTCTCAGGTGTTTTGCAAGCTTTGCCGTGTGGAAACTTTGAAACCAGGCCAAGCTTTCATCTGGAGTCTGGGGTGATAGTCTCTTTCTCTCTGTCTGTCCGCCAAAGAAAGTCCCGCAACACACTTGGCAACGACCTCAAATTACATTCATGCACTTACAGAAGAGCTCGTCTTCATAAGAAAACAGTCAAACAATCATCTTTTAACAGCTCATTAAGAGTAAAACCGCCTACCCGTTATTGACCCGCTCAGTCAGTAATCCAGAGATGTGCAGTTTTGCATATGCCTCACACAAAGAGCAAACAAGAACATTTGAGGGAACTGATTTAAATATGTAATATCAAAGCAGTAGAACACAAGAGGAAGCTGATGTCATCGCTGTGATTTCATCAAAGAAAAACGATTATAGGTATTCTCAATAATGCACAGTAGTATTCTTCTTTTTTTTTTCTAAAACAAAAAGTAGCAGTTGAATCGTCAACGTGAATGCCTAGAAACATGGCAGCTTAAAATAAAAAAATATCTTTAGTTGCTCTATGCGTGTGGATTTAGCCTCACAGTAAATGTCAGCACATCCGGTCGGTGACCTGAGCTCCTGGGCTTCGTAAATGCACGTTCCAGCAGAGAGTGGGGTGAGTAATTGTGTTAGAGGGTGGGCTTCTGTGCAGGAATCTGTGAAGTGCCGTTGTGCATCAGGTCTAAGAGAGCCCTGAAAGAGAGCTGACAGTCTCACCCCAGGATACCTGAACGCCTCTTCCCTCTGAAATGATTCTAATGCTCCACAGAGAGAAAAAAAGACAGAGCCACTGGCCTGGTTTGTCAGCTTGGATGACCTTTCATTGGACTCACCAATTCACATTTTCAAGGTATATCATCTTCTCTCTCTCATCTCTTTCAATTCTTGCATATCATTTTATTTGTAGCAGCGAGGTGCCCCAAGGGGAAATGTTCGGCCCTATGTCATTCCCACTAATGCTTAGACGGGGTGGTGAATAAATCTGGTTGTTTAAGCTATATCATGCTAGCAAAAGTGCTGTACTGAATATAAGCATGGCTGTCACAACTGCAGTGGAGTGGCTCGACAGCAATTTACCCATGCCTGCTGAAAGCAATGCGATCACTTCAGGTTTTCAAGCTCCACACAGTGTTTCCCATTTCCTGTTTCCGAGGAAAGTCAGTTCACTCTGGAGCTATTTTGGGCATGCAAAACCAACTCATCTACCTAAATGTTCTTTATTATAACACAAAGAAGTCACATTTAAATAATATATTTCAAATCAGGAACAAAGCTAACATTACATTGCCATATTGTGCAGTGCACTTTCTCCTATTCGTAATAATGTTAGTGAACCATCTTGGTGTATATATTTAAACCTAACTGAGCTCCAGGCTACACCACACTTCAACTCATGTTCTTTGGTCTGGAACCTAGTAAACACAAAGAAAATATGTAAAACCAACAGTGAAGTCTTAAATATCTTAAACAATCACGTCAGTGCTTATTGCTGCATCGGTAATCACAACATAAAAACTAATCTTTATATTCCCCAATCATATTTTACAATGCTTGAAACAATATTTTAAATGTATTGTTTATTAGGCACTGGGGCCTAATTTAGGCCTAGTTCTTTCCAAGTTCATATACTTTTGGGGTTGGGTTGCGCAAAGGGTCTTGAAAAATGAGGTCTGGCAATAAAAACTAGACCAGGAAGCCCGAGGTCCTGGAACTACCCCAAACAGCTGGCTATCAGGTGTCCTTCATGTTTAACAGTGGACTAGGACAGTATCGAGTGGCACTCCCTGGTTTGAAGACAGTGTTTTATTAGATCTGTGCGTCGAGGCGTCTCCAGCTGCCCGTGTAGAACAGCTCCTGCGGGGCCTTCGAGGTTAAACCCCCCTTGATTAATCACACAAATGTCTCTCTACATGCAACATTGGTCATCGTGTTCTATATTTTCAAATGGTAATGGGAGCAATCGTTTTAGGACGCAGCACAGGGAGCCATCAGTTAGGAGAGCCAGACGAGTAATGGCCGCAACCGTGGAGAAACACAGATCCTAGTGTGAGTTTCAACCACAAGCATGAAATCAGGTGGCTTCGTTTTTAGAGTGCATAAATCACAAAGAGTTCAAATTTAGCTTCGAGGGGTTGACGAGCATGTGATGTGTATTTGATGACTCTGTGTGGAGCTTGGAGGAGAAAAGCCCTTTGGTGTGGCAGAGGGATGTCCTCTCTCTCTGGTACCATTAGCCGACAGCGCTCACCATCTGCTCCAGCTCATTCAGATGCTGTACAGCAATACCTTCCCAGGTAAGCGCTAAGTCACTCTGACATCGTACAGCTCCCACATTAGATCACAGCAAAGATGGAAGAGAGAGTGAAAGAGAAAAAGACCTGGCAACCCGCCCCCACAAGCTACCTTCTGTAGCTCCTCCACTTCCTGCGGCCCCTGGTGAATTATGGGAAATCTGTCAGGCCGAATGAGATTCTCCATTTCAGCGCCTTAATTTATTGGGCAAATCCCTCAGCCCTCAACTGATCACAGAACACCTGAAACATGGAAAGATCTAAGCTGTGCCAGAGAGAGAAGAAAGAGGAGGAGATGAGCCATTTGTGGAAAAAAGAATGAGCATTTGCAGCACTCAACCTGACGACTGTAAGAATGTTTGTGTGCGTGTGTGTAATAACAACTTACTAAATAATAAAATACTAAACACTATATTACTTTATTTCAATGAATACAAATATTTGTCATTGTTTTAGTTAACACTAACAATACCACATCTATGTATAGCTGTTTTTAATTTGTCGACCAGATATATTTAGTAATGCAAGTCAACACATATATATATGTGTTCATAATTTTGACCAATAAACAAATTCATTAAAATAATTATTGTTATTTATAAAAAAAATAACATTTATTTATTTCTGTAATCACTGTCTATAGGGGCATTGTCAAAATGGCTGCCAAGTGAACCAACTTGCCTTAAAGGGGCTTGCTTATGCTAACCATCACACCAGAGAGTCTCTTGTCACACATTTGAATCACTCGTCAGACATCGCCCATTTGATTGAGTTTAATTTTTGAGATATGGCCTGGAGAAATCTATTCCATGAATCAGAGCACAGTGTTGCAAAGGGCATCGCAAAATCAGGCCTGTGAGGCAAAGCATCTGCAGCAAGCTAATCCCTCGCCTTCTTTTGGAAGACCAGAGTCTCCTTAGGGCCTGCTGAATAACATCCCAGTTTATCAGGGAGAGGGACTCGATACAGAGGCTGAGGAGAAGCAAACACAGGCAGTGTGGAGGAGATTGCCATCAGGACAGAGAACAGAGATAAGTCTTGCACGGGAAGCCAGATAAGAGTGATTGGGTGGGTGTGGGAGAGACTGAGGGGTCAGGTATGTTTGGGGGTGACAGCTGAGACCTGGAAAAGGTCAGGTCAAGTTATTGAAGCTTGAGAAAGAGTATTTTATTATATCAGTATACACGACTACAGTATATGCTTAAATTAAAACATACTGATGATAAAATTGATGATGGAAAAACAAAAAACAAAAAAAGAATACATATATATACTGGAGCATTGGTAAATTAAAGTACTTTACTGCTGGGTCAGTTAACCCAAACACATCCCATAGTCAGAGACTTAAAATAACTGTATTATAAAGGCGTAAAACACAAAATGATGCAAATATTGCAATTATGAAATATTAAAGCTTGTTTTTACAGTATGTTTTTTGTTAATTGTTAGAATTTTTTAGCTGCTAAATTAACTCAAATAAGTGTTTTTGAATAAAATAAAAATAATAAAATCATATGCAATTGTAGAGTCTAAAATTATTAAATGCAAGTGTGTAAAACTACAAACAAAAATGTAAGGAATTATTTGTAAAAGACAAAAACATTAACTAAAACTAAAAACTGTAAAAAAAAAAATAAAATCAAATCCTAGCAGCTGTTTAGAGAGAGAATGTACACACATGCATACGCACACAATTTAAAGGAATAAAAAAGACCAAAAGATAACCTAAAACCAAACATAAATAATAATAATAATAAATGAATGCATAGTAAAATAAAATAATTTGATAATAATAATAACAATGTTAAAAAGTAACAATACTTAGCAACCCTAGCGACCACTCTAAAAGGGTCAAAAAGCTTGCTCATCTCTGCTGTCTTGCACAGGGAAATGAGTGAAGTTTATCAGTCAAGGCAGCAGCAGAAGACTGACGGTCTGCTAACACAACCAGGTACAGATATTGCACTTGAAAATATTGCAAAATCTCCCAAAGCAGAAGCATCCTTCTGGATTCCCCCTCTCCCTCAGACTCTCTCACTCTCTTGTTCTCCATTGTTACTGCCCTACTTTTTTTGCTTTCACTGTTTGCCGGTGGTGGTGAATGTCAGGGAAACAGCCTGTTGCTCCTGTCATCTGTCAGCAGAGCTGCTTCAGTCCTTATCACTCTCTCCTGACTCTGGATCAGTGCAGCGGCCAGCAGCAGGCCAGGCTCTGCTCCCAAAAAATAAATCAGCTGTTGTTCTGCCGGGGCTGGATGTAGAGCGGTGATACTGAAATACTGAAGGGTGAGCAGAAAACCCCAAAACAGTCAGCTCACACTTTGCAAAATATAATTTACTTGTCTATTCGTCAAGGGTTTGTTATTGTAGAAATAAAACATAAATATCAAAATAAAATAAAATGCCATTTTGGAAGCATTGTTTTTAAGTGTAGGGAAAAAACAACAACAGCAAAACTATAATAATGTCATGAGATATCTACATTAATAATTCCCCATTTCTTTAAATCTCTTTCTTTTTTCTTTTCTTTTTTTCTTTTTTTAAGGGAACAAATGGTTCTTTTAAGAACAACTCATTAAAAGGTTCTTTGGAAAGCAAAAAATAAATAAATAAATACATAAATAAAATAATAATGCTTATAATTATAATACTAATACTAATAAAATAAAATATATAGGAATTTTATTTATTTTTAACTTTAAAGAACCTTAAAAAAAGTTCCATTGATGTTTTTAAGAACCATCAGTGAATCTATATATTTATAGAGCATATAGGCTTGAAAAAAATACAATAGGTGTGTAAATGGTGACAGCATTTTCATAATTAAGTAAACTACTCTTTTAAAATGTACTTGACAGTCCACTTGAACTATAAAAGACACACATTTAAGCAATAAATTGTCCTCTGGCTTAAGTTAATCTGATTTGTTGATTGCAGAGCTATATCTCTCACTTTCTCGTGCATGTTAGTACTTAGGACGATGCAGTCTCTCTGTGTAAAGCGCTCCATCAGGAAGCTTCTGTCACAGAATTACTCACTCAAATCCAAACACAAACTCTGAAAATCTCAGAGCGCTGTGAAGACCTGCTGTGAGCTCTCTCGGGCTGTGAGGAGGTTCAAACCCGTGGCAGGCTGCGTGCCCAAATGAGAAACTGATCTGTGTGACACTTCGTCATTCTCACAGCCACCATGGGATGAAGAGAGGAACAACAGAAATTACATGAAAGAGCATAGCTCAAGTGGAGAACAAAGGACGAGACACAGCTGCCGGTTGACAAATCTGATAAAAAAAAGCCTCAGAGAACACTGAGAAAGCAAACATGCATTTAGCTCTACAAAGATGCTCCCCAGTCAATCTCTAAAATGATCTGCCCGAATCAGCAGTGCAGACTGACAGGCTCACAGTAAGTGAAGGGGAATGTACTGGACTGAGCCACAGATAGCAGCGTTTACAGCACAATTCACAATTTTGGGGGCCATTTCTGAATGATAGGTTGTGAATGACAGACCCCCTGGCTTCTCATTTTATTTGCAATATAAAAACACATTTGTTCGCTGCAATACTCACCTATATCAGTGCAATAAATATGTGCCAGGGTTCACATATTAAAGCTATGTTTGCGCCGCTCAGTGGACATTTCTCTTTGAAACTGTGGTGAAACATGCAGGAAGGCACATAAAAACAGTGCTGCCCAAAAAGTGGACAGAGGTATGTATTTTATCAGACCAAATTTTATACATTTATACTTTCATTGAAGCACATAACCCCACCTATCAATCACTAAAACACACATTATAACACATAATAGCCAAATCTTCATGTGTATGAATAATGCAGCGCATGAGTCACCAGTGATTATTGTTTCAGATAAAAAAATCTTTATTTTTCTACTGAAGAATAAAGTCACTGGTGTCTTGGGTGGCCTGAGTGTCAGCAAAATAACAGCAGATTCCCTTTTTTTGGGTGAACGATGCCTTTAAAGTGCTCCAGTTATGCAGAAATAAGCATGATGAAGTGCTTTGTGATTTATTAGGATGCTACTTTAGATAAGTGGTCATTTTAGCCATGCTGTGATGTTGATTAAACATTTTTCGTTCAATCGGAGTCTACGTGGCAATGTTTTGAAAGAAAAGGAAGAAACATACATTTTTGTGCTGCTGCATATGCTGTTAATGTTTTGAAGCTAATGTTGGGAGTTCCTTCATTTCTGAACTGCAGCAGTTGCATGAAGAACTTCTTTGCCTCTGATCTGAATGTCAGTTTCTATCTTTCCCTTTAAATTTCTCTTTTGTAATGATTCTCTAAATGCTATGGCCTTATCAAACACACAGAAGGAGTATTTATAGAGCAGTCAAGCAGGTTCCTTGCTGTCTTGTTTTATGTTCTCCACTTCCTCGGCTCCCAAAGCATGGCCTCGCTTATGTTCTGATCTGTTTTGCATTGGATTGAGTGTGGCATTTTGGTCACGTGTAATTCTAGCTCGGCAGTGGATGTGATTGTTTCTCTCTCTGGATCAGGCAGGTTTGGTCTAATCAGCTCATCCCGCTCTGACGTTCTTGTGGAGTCGCGCTGGAGAGCGGGCCAGGTGCTCTGATTCGCAGTCTTATTTATTAGCCAGTCTTGATCAGTATTGAAATTTATTCTGCTGCCACAGCTGCTCTTCCCACAGCCACTTCAGCGAAGAGTCCCAGAGCAGCGCTCCTTTCTCTCCTCTTCCTCCTCCTCCTCCTCTCTCCATCATGTCTCTCTCCTCCTCTTGGCTCTCATTCTCTCCTCCTCCAAATTTTCTCTTCTCCACCCTCACTTTCCTCAGCTGCTAGACACGCACTGGTTAACTTTCGTCTGTGCTTTGTTTTTTTCTCTCAAACTAATGATTAACCGTTGTTTCGTTTCTATCTTTACACCTCGGTTTTATTTCAATGTATTTGTATTTGTTTTATTTATTCACTTTAGATTCATTTTATTTGAATAATTACTGAATGCAAATATTACTAAGAAAAAAAAAGATAATGAAGGAATGAACGAATTAATGAATGAAGGAAGGAAGGAAGAAAAAGAAAGAAGAATATAATTACACTGGCTAATAACAATAAATACATTTTGTTAGGACTACACTGAACTAATCATCTTTACAATTCTACACTCTAAAAAATTGCAGGGTTAAAACAACCCAATTTGGGTTATTTTGGCAACCCAACGCTGGGTTGTTTTAACCCAGCAATTTGGGTAATATATTTGACCCAGCATGCTGGGTTGCTTTTTTTATGGTTTAAAATTACTACATTGCTAGGCTAAAATCTACTTTTCAAGTTTGTCAGCAGAGGATCACTTAACCTTCCCAACCCTCTGTGGCCCAAGGAGGGGGCACACAGAGTTGCTTCAGCGGTGCTGAAGCAGGTGGTTGAGGGCGGAACACATGAGTTAACACACAGTTCTAGCATGTGAAATAAGGAAATACAATATATCGATAAGGTTTGAAGGGAAACACAGCCTTCTGGCTGACTGTGGAATTATTGAGATTTGTTGCCATACCTACTGGGCGAAAGAAGACCCAGAGGAAGCACAGCCGGAGTTACTCTGCTCTAGGTCCGACTGCGGGGCAGGGAGGACTCTGGTTACACACAGTTAAGGGAACACCGAGAGAAAATAGCGCACGGATCCCGTAGGAGTGGCGTAGCAAGCCAGCACGAGCCGGTCCTCTCGCTCACCTGCTGTCCTCCTGAGGTTGTGAGAAGACACAGCCTCTACGCAACGGCAAGGAACCAAAACCTTGGGAGAACCAGGCTTAGTTGGGTCCAGTTCTCCTCTGGCCGGACACCCAGCACCTAATTTCCAGTTCAA
>JAUMHI010000070.1:985614-1002733 GCA_032359435.1 Enteromius unitaeniatus
TTGGTTCATTTGTATATATATATATATATATATACAAATGAACCAACAAACAAACATTAATATATATATATATATATATACACTTTTTTTCATTAGTATTGTATATTTGAAGCCAATATACAGTAAAATCACATAATTAAAAGTTTTGTATCTTTGCTATTCTTATACCAATTTTCATTTAGATAGAATGGTAGGAAATCATGGGCACAAGGAGCACAGATGCGAATGTGCATCACTCATAAGAGCAGCACAGATCCATGTTTTCCATCCTCCTAATCTTACAGGAACAGCTGAAATCTACATCCAGGGTCTGAAAATCCAATCAAACAAAAATAACAGTGTACAGACATAATCTCACCGGAGTATTACGAGAATTAAAGCTCCAAATTAGCAGTGAAATGTGTCAGCTTTAACAGATCTGTGTTCTCCGTCTGTGAGATTAGGGAGAGGAAGGTAATAGCAGACCCCCGGCTCAAACACCAGACCCTGAGCCCTGCTTACACTAACACCTGCTGGACTGAAGTGGTCTGAAAGCCTCATAAGAGTGTCTTAATGGTTTGCTCCACATTTTTGGCATGTCATTTATAGTGGAAAAAAAAAAACCTGGTAATGATTAACCTTCCAAATGTGAAACGTCTATTTTCTCCTCATTTCATGTTCCATTTGAGCTGCATATCTATAATTTTCTTTTTTTCTTTTTTTTTCTTGTCACTAAAGTTTCTTAAGAAAAACACAACATATATACCCAGTACCATGTTATTACCATCTGAAAAAAAATTACTGTACCATTGAGTTTATGATTAGCAAAAGGATGTTTACCTTTTATTACTGCAAGATATTGTTCCTTTTAAATCTCATTCTGTTTCCTCAGGTTTGAGGTGAATGAGTTGATTATTGTTCCCTCTGATCCAGTCACATTGCTCTATGATTCATCTCATAATCTCTCTCTCAGGGACGTCTGACGTTACTCTGCTATGGAGTGAGTGTGAGAGCTGGCCGGATTTAAAAGTGTGAAAATAGGGTTACACGCAAAAGGAAAAAGTATAATAAGGACTGGAAAGCAGCAGAACATGAGAAAATGGAATTGATAAACCATCTGGAGAGCAGAGAGGAAGTGGTTCACTCAGGCAGGTGCACATGCTAATACTAAAAACCAAACTTGAGCCAAAAGTGACAGAAAACATATATTTTTTAAATCTAAGAAATGCTTCTTGAGCAGTAAATCGGTATATTAGAATGATTTCTGTAGAATCAAGTGACACTGAAGACCGGAGTAATGATGGAAAATTAAAATTCAGTGGTGCATCACAAAAATAAATTACATTTTAACAGATATTCACATAATAAACAGCTACTTGAAATTGTAATAATATTCCACAATATTGCTGTTTTTACTGTATTTTTCATCAAATAAATGCAGCCTAGGTTAGCAGAAAAGGCTAATGTATTTCACTAAAGCAAAATGTACTTGATATGCATATATTTATAGTCAATAAGAGTAACTGTTTATTTTTCTGTAAACATACTGGGGATGTGGCCATTCCAATGTAAATGATTCTTCACTGGTAAAAAGTTTTTATACGATTATAATTCAGTCTAATGATATATATTGTTCATGTCATCAGTCACACCTCTAGCCCGAGATCTGTCGTTGAATAAATGCTTGTACCTACACAAGCCTTATGTCCATTTTTTTAGATTCTGCCCCGGGTCTGATTTTAATATGAAATACAAGCTTTGACATGAGAAGAGCAATACTCAGAAATTGGCCTCAGACTTTGCAGTCGGTACTCTCCAGATGAACCCAGCATAATGGCCTGTATGTTTTCCACATAATATACACTCACAGGTGTTAGAACAATGATGTTTACTCACGAGTGCCAAGAACAGTAAATGCCACCGTCCTCTGCAGTGCTTCTGTAGTATGCGTAACGCAAACCAGGATGATGAATACAGAAACATAAACCTGATTTACTGTGGCAGCAGTGTCTGCAAAAACAAACTTAGCTTGAGAGTGTGAGGTCACTTTAATTTGCTTCAGGCTTTTAAACTTAAATATGGCTTGTAAACTTAATGTCCTGTCCAGAAAAACCACACTAGAGCTGTACTAACTTTGTAATTTGTGAAGAGGAAAGAAGGAAGCTTTTGAAAGGTTATGATTTTACAAATGTACTCACTTCAAACTCGCAAAATTGTGTATGGTCAGGAATCTGTAAAAAAAAAACCCTGACACTTTCACTGTTCACACGTCTTTCGATTTCATTGGTCTTTGATTAACATTCTAAAAAGGCTTTTTGTGTCTTTGTTATTTTTAAAAAACATTCTTACGTTGACAAGAAAACATTCTAAGAATATTAATAATACATGTTCAAATAACGTAATATTTGCTAAACTAAAACCAAGTAAGAACACAAAGAACAAAACAAATGTTTAAACTGAGAAACTGTACACTTTTATCCACTCTATTAGTTCATTTCAGATGTGATGCCATCTACAGGTCTCGAAAAGTTGGCCAAAAAGAGGGCAACAAAGGGCTGGAAAAGCAGGGAATTAAAGTTAAGTCTGTAACATCATTAGATTGAAAAGGGATGTCTTAGAGAGTCTCTCAGAAGTAAAGGTGGACAGAGTTTCTTCAATCTGTGAAAGAGTGCTAAGAAGACATTGTGGAATATTTTAAAAACAACATTTATCAATGGCAAATTGCAAATCAGTGACTTTGCAAATCTCATCATCTACAGTACATAACAAAAGATTCAGAAAAACTGGAGAAGTCTCTGTGCGTAAGGGACAAGGGCGAAGACCTTTGTTGGATGACTGATTACTAAATGGGCCCAGGAAAACTTCCAAAAACCACTGTTGCTAAAGATCTTCCAGCATGTTGTCAGTGTTCAGTTCAAAAGCAGCATCTCTGATCGTATGGGAATGTATAATGCTGCATTCACACCAGACACAAATGGAGCGTTAAGCGCGAGTCATTTACATGTCGCGAATCGCTCAAATCTGAACTTTGCGTTCACGCTGCGTTAACCAAACAGGAGCTTGCTCTAGTAGTAATGTGATACTATTAAGCAGAGGCAGAATTCCAAAACTATGGAGGACAAAATCATTGTCGCTGCATGTGTAGGAGCTGTACAACACATCTTCGTACTTTAATATAAACAGGAATAAAAAGGAAATAAATACTAGATTCAACCAAAGTTTGCCTATTAGATATACCCAAAACAAATTTTACCTCATGACTAACCACTACAGAAACTGAAACTGCCTGTTACATCAAACTAGAAACACGGAGAATAACAAAACATTGAAGACTCACTCCAGGGGTCTGTTATTCGTACCTCGCTAACTCAGTTAGCTGGATTTCACGCAATAATCCTAGACAACTCAATCCAGCTATACTAATCATCAACAGCAGGTGCGTTCGGAGAACCGGATTAGTGAGCTTATAGTTAGCGCGATGATCTGATCTTAGATGTCTCAATTCATCTCAGATGTATCAAGGCGATGTACGAAGAACGGCCCCCAGGACTCAGGAACACAGTCATTAAATGCAAAACATATGGGGAGAATTCACGTCAGCTGGACAACACTGGAGGTAACTAATTAACTAATAATCACTTAAACACTGGAACATCTAAACATGGGCATACACGTAGGAAAGAAAACAAAACAGAAAGACATGGGAATGGAATCAAAATATAAATACAATGAACAACAAAACAAAAGATAGACAGGAATGTACAATTTATCAGTTTAAACACTTGTTATGTTATCTATTTGTTCTATTGTGAATAAAACATTGGCTTATGGGATTTGGAATTATTTTTGTTTATTTAATAAAAGCAAAAAAATAAGAAGAAAGGTGAAGAAAGGTGATGGCATCCACTATCCAATGGGCCATCTTCTGCTTGGAGATGGCATTCCCCTTCTGCCGTCCCCTGTAAAAGACTCGACCGAAAATGCCTACAGGTCCCTTACCCTCTTGACGGAGGCCAATGCGAGCAGGAGCATTGAAAGAAACTTTAGCTCTACCATGGGCAAAGACTCAAATGAGACCTGTTGTTGCACTCTCAGCACAAGAAACAGGTCCCAAGAGGGTACTGAAGGGGTCCGTGGAGGATTTAACCTTCTGGCCCCCGAAGGAATCTGATGACCAGGTCATGCATACAGTCACTGTTTACTTTTTGACACTGTGAACACAACAGCATGCCTGGAGACCTGCTCTAGAGGCACTCCTACCCAGTGAAAGAGAGGCCTGTCCACAGGGTGAAGGTTTGGCAGCAGGCCGGTGTCATTTGAACCTGGAAAGTACCGTGGTGCCACGCCCACCTGGAAACTCGATCATGAAGCCAGTGCTGAAGCGGTCTCATATGTAGCAACGTAAGTGGAATCACCGCTGTGGCTGCAGCCATATGTCCCAAGAGCCTCTGAAACATTTCATTGGGACCGGCATCCTGCCTTTGAACGTATTCAAGCAGTCCAGCACCGACTGAGCACGTTCCTGTGTAAGGCGCGCTAATTGTGCGCCAACTCCATACCAAGAAACGAGATCCTCTGCACTGGACAAAGTTTGCCCTTCTCTCAGTTGACCCGAAGTCCCAACAGGCTGTAGCACCAAGTCCCTGTGTTCGCACAACTGTGCCCAAAACAGGGCGACAAGGAGAGGGACCCACCTCAGGGGTCTCAAAGCCAGTCCAAAGTGTGTCTGAGTGCGTGCAATTCTTACCTGCGTTCCTGGCAGAAGTGAGGCAGGTAGTCCGTTGGCTCATCCTCCCGGTCCTCAAACTGCTTCCTGTAGTGAGATGAGAGTGAGTGTGAAACGAAACCTTTATTTTTGGCTTGTCCACAATGCCTCATCCCTTTGTGGTACCCAGAGATGGAAGAACCGCTCTTTGCAGAGATTTTTGGGGCCTGCCTGAGAGACCAGTGACATGATTCTTCAACCGGCTCACGTCCAGGAGAGCAGTATGCGTCATCCCTGGGTCACCCATTCTCCGGTCGCTTGCATTCTTCGCTTGTAGCCAGCTTCATTCTATTTATCCGGACCTTCTTAGTGAACCGGTCGATCCCAATGACAGCTCCATTGATAGCAGAGCGCCCGTGGAAGGAGGAGTTTTCTCTTTTTCCTCACCATCACCGTTCGACCGGACTGCCCCCTGCCAGAAGCAGTGCTCATGCAGCTTTCACCAACGCGAGCCTTACAAGCAGTGGGGTCTGGTCCGCAGCTCCGCAATGATATCTTCCCAGAGAAATAGATGATTCATCCACAAGAGCTGCCTCAATGTGCTTTGCCCAGACATGTGAAACAGCGATTGTGACTGTCACCCGATGCCAGGGCATCCAGAAGAGCACAAGTGGTATGACATCTTTAAAAAGTCGCCCGGAACCACCACCGCTGAATTGCCGTGACACCAGCCGTTCACACCATCAAAGTTGATGGTCTTCTCAAGAACGGTAACTTCATATTTACCATTGCCTATTTATACTCGCACTGTGATCAGATGCAGCTGGGTGTTAATCAGCGCATGCCAATTTTATTTTATTTTATTTTTCATACATATACCCCCAGTTTCACAGACAATATCTTGCTCTGATATATCTTAAAACATGACAGTGTCATTGTTCTGTGTTAAAATGCACACCTGTAATATTTTCTTATAAGGCATTTTTGTAAAAGTTGCTTAAATATCTTAATTTAACTAATGCCTAGTCCTGGCTTAAGCTAAACCCCATTTGTGAAACCGGGCCTCAGAGTATATTGGTCATCTTGAAGCAAGATTCCTATTCGTTGGTCACAGATGTGACATCAGAGTGACCGACTGAAAGGTAACTGTTCCTTTTATACTGGGCATTTGCAAACTGACTGACTGGCAGAAACAGTTCTTTAGTGAACTCTGAAGCCGTTGTGATGGTCCAGACCTCAGTGTATAAATATAAGCTAACTGTCAATCGGTGACTCTAGATGTCTTTGAAGTGCCCTGCTTGGAATTAGCGATAAGCTATTTTGACGGATGGGTTTCGGCTCTGTCCTTGTAGTTACACAGGTGTTCAAATTCCAGCTTCCCCACAAAGCAGAAGCAAGGGGTTATGGATTTAGGAAGCTGACACTCTGTATAAATACCCCGCTAACAAATGCTAATCTTGTTTGAGGAGCTATGTGAAACTGGGCCGGTACCAAAAGATAGAGTGACTGTCTTTCACTATATGACACCTCAGCTTTCGTTCCAATGGCAGATATTCACACACAACACATGCTAGATATTAATAGACACGCGGGTGACAGGTACACATCACTGCCACTCGCTAAGGTGTTATGGTAAAGACGACACTGGCATGCCAGTGTTTATACACAGTCATGAACTCTGCTTATTTTTATCTGTCATATTCTGTATGCTTTAAAATAAAAAGTGCATTTATTTACATAGGGCCCCTTTGATTTCCAGGATGAGGAAAACTTCGATGGAATTCATAAAAATCATAATCCAATCATAAAAATGGATTTTACTGCATGTTGAAATACCACACAAAAGTTGCCAAATTGTTGAACAAATAATAGAAATATTTATTGTAAAGTTGAATGTGAATCTTACTACTATTAAGAATAATACAAACATTATTGAAATTTGATTGTTTATTATTAGACAAACTTTCTTTTGTGTATTAATTTTAACAGTAAACATGTTTTGCAGCACATTTCAAATTGTTTTTCTGTTTGTTTTATTTGATTATAAGATTAATTAAATTAATGTTTTATGTTATCATTTGATTTCCAGAAATGTCATAATTTTTTGGGTGAACAAATAAATAAATGCATGAATAAATAAATCATGGGAGCATAACTATTATTATTTTTAATAATAATAATAATAATAAATAAGCTTGAATTACTAAAAAAACAAAACAAAAAGACAATTACACCATTAAAATGGAAAATACAACATAAAATGAAATAAAGCAGATTAAAATAAAATAAAGATACTAAAATTACATTTATTTTTACAGGGCCTTAAATTATGATTATTATTGATAATAATTTATTAATTCATTTATTTATTTGTTTATTTGAATACTTTTCACAACAATTTAAATAGGGAAAATAGAATTTAAATAGGATTTATAAATTAATGAATTAAGTGGATTTCAAAGTGCCCTGTTTACATCACTGTCACTGTGTGGAAACTCTATTTCTAAGTTAAGTCTTTGCAAACTCAAACATCCACACAGGTGTTAAGACAATAGGCTATTGAGTCTGAGACCTTTAGGAGGCTTGAGGAGCAGATGTTCTCCTATTGTTCCTTTGCTTTATGATGTCCACAAACCCGAATAAGGGTTGCCATCAGCCCACTAATGGGGCAATGCTTTCAACACGTCACATAAACTTTCATTAGCGGGGCCTCTTGGTCCAGCCACGAGCCACTTCTTAGTTCAATTAAAAGCATTACTGCTTTGAATGCTCAAAGAGTCCAAGCCTGTCATGAAAGTTTGGGGTCTGGAACCATTTCACGATTTGATTAGGAAGGACATGGCTAGGAAACGTGATACACCATCTCGCATCCATTGCAAGACAAAAAAGCACATGAAGCAGCCATAAATTACAATTATTTATTTGCCAGAAAGGTTTGAGCAAGCCACTTAGCATCTGTCAGTCCTTCCATATGGTGAGATTTGCTGGCCAGTGTTGTTCAGGAGTTACTTTTGGAGAAATTGCATTATGGAAAGAGGGAAGGGCTCGTGGTGATGTGGTCCAGAATAAAGACTGGATGAAGCTTGATAAACATCACAAACCTCAGATTCCACTACTCTCCATCTCCCTGCTGAAATGTCACAGTGGAAGGTTTGGTTTTGTCAGGGTTGTTAAACTCCTTTGTTCCTTAATGCCTTTCTCATTTTCCCAAAGTGTAACATTGCATCTTTTGTTTGAAAATTTTCTTATTCAAGTACCTCTGGCACATTGAGTCTTCGGGGTCATAGTTTCCTTCTCTTGCATGCATTAGGTTGTGTTTAAGTTATTAATTTACCATGTAAATGGGTAAGTACTATCTGATATGACTTTCAGAGAAACTATTTGTTCAGCTGTTAACATTTTCAGTTCATTTCACTTTCAGTCAAACCAATTTCATTACATTTCAGCAAAAGTTTTCCGTTTGGATTTTAAGTCACCACTTGCAGATAATCTACCTCTCTGCCAAAACTCTGGAATCCATTTAGAGCAGAATTGAGAATGCCTAATAAATCCCATTTCTCTTCCTGAATTTTAAACAGAATTGTGCAAAAAGACAACTGGACTGTTTTTCAACAGAAAAGCAAGACAAAAAGCAAAAGTCAAGCCAAACTTCAAATTTTAGCTTGGTAAAGCCTTGTTCCCAGCTAAGGAGAATATGTATGTTCAGTATTTTCAGTTATGAAATCATTAAATCTTAATGTTCCTTTTCAGGAACTCGAGCTGCGTCAACGAGACGCTATGGGAACGCTCTCAGCGTGACAGCTTTGAATCGTGTGTAAAATCAGCCAATGATGAGTTGGGACGTCAACGGCGGGTGACGTCATCGGTCTGGAAGCATAAAAGCACATGAAAGTGCTCTGTGTGTGTGTGTGGTGAAAAACTAAAAATGTCTAAAGTGAAATCGGTAAATCTATGGCAGCTATGGTCGCAGTTGTGAGGCATCTTTGGCTGACTCTGTCAGACATGAAAGATAAAGACAGAGTCTGCCTGATGGACGCCCCGCTTGCGTCTGAGGGTCTGTTCGGCGACGCCATGAACATGGTCGTCGAAAGACACCAGGAGCCACGAAGGCAAGAGGCAGTGTTTCAGCGGTTTCTTTCTTGCCGCTCTCCAGCTCAAGGGACTGCCGGGCGGAGGCAGTCCCATCTCAGTATCAGCTCCTCGTACAAAACGTATAGAGACACGCAAAAGCAAAGTGTCGCTTTGAGAGCTCCCCCCCCAAGGACATCAGCAGGGGGGTTGGAGGCGCTCTGTGGCACAGCCTTCGAAATCTCATAGAGACTTGAGAGTCATGTTGCAGGAGAAAAAGAAGGCACCTCAGAACAAAAGAAGGAAGTCCTGATGGCTCAGGACTTCTGAGGGCAGGCCCCTCTGGGGAAATGTGGTTAACCCCGCATTACACGGGGCCCATTTCTCCTCAGTGCCCTCGGGAGATTGCTTCACGTACCCTGCCGGTGTTACGGGGCGTGGGCGTCTTACAGAATCCAGTTTGGTCTCACACCACCACAATTCGCGGGTGACAACCTTACGATAGTTCGTTGGAACAAGAAGTCGAAACTCTTTTGAGAAAGAAAGTCATCGAGATGGTTCCTCCTCATGATATCGAGTGCGGGTTCTACAGCCGCTAATTCATAGTTCCCAAAAAGCATGGAGGGCTGAGGCCCATCTTAGATCTCTGAGTATTGAACCGGTCAGTCATGATACTGATGTTCAAGTTGTAGCACGAATTCGGTCCGAGGACTGGTTCGTCACAATAGATCTAAAAGATGCGTACTTTCATCTATCAATCCATCAATCACACAGGAAGTTCCTGAGGTTTGCTTTCAGGGGCAAAGCATACCAATATCGGGTACTACCCTTCGGCCTTGCACTCTCACCCCGTACATTTACGAAATGTGTGGATGCAGCTCTGGCTCCACTGCGACTTCAGGGCATCCGAATATTAAATTACATCGACGACTGGCTAATCCTAGCATGATCACCAGAAGAAGCGAGCAGACATCGAGATGAAACGTTTGGGGTTGAGACTGAACGCCAAAGTGTAATTTCTGCAACTCAGAGAACCACTTATCTAGGCATGGTGTGGGACTCGACCACGATGCAGGCTCATATGACACCTGCTTGAATAGAAATGGTGGGAGATCCTGGTCGCCGCAGAATGCTAGCGACGGATGCGTCCCTCACTGGTTGGTGAGCGATCACGAGGTCTGTGGAGAGGTCGCCATCTAGATTGGCACATCAACTGTTTAGAGATGTTAGCAGTTTTTCAAGCACTCAAACACTTCTTCACCGATGTAAGGGATCAACAAGTGTTGGTGCGCACCGACAACACCTCTGTTGTCTCTTACATCAATCACCAAGGAGGTCTGCGGTTGCGCCCCTTGCACAAGCTGGCACACCAGATCCTTGTGTGGGCCCGGGAAAGGTTCCTCTCACTGAGAGCCGCCTACATTCCCGGGCATCTAAATGTAGGAGCAGACATCCTGTCGAGACAGGGGCCGAGGCCCGGGGAATGGATGCTTCACCCAATAGTGGTGGAGCAGATTTGGAGAAAATACCACAGGGCAAAGGTGGACCTCTTCGCAACTCCAGAGAACGAGTCTGAACCCTCTGGTACTCTCTAGTTCATCCGGCTCCTCTGGGACTGGATGCCTTGGTACAGACATGGCCGAGGCTTCGTCTGTACGCTTTTCCCCCGATCACTCTGCTCCCTGGAGTTCTGGCGAGAGTGCGCCAGGACTAGGTCAGCCTACTGCTAGTAGCACCGTTCTGGCCAGGCCGAATCTGGTTCTCGGACATTATAGGTCTCCTACACGGCCTGTCATGGGTCATTTCCATCAGGAGGGATCTTCTCTCTCAAGCAGGGGGCGCAATAGTTCACCCCCATCAGGAGTTGTGGAGTCTGAGAGTGTGGCCTCTGAGAGGGCGCAACTCATAGCCATGGGTCTCTCAGCCGAGGTGGTAGAGACCCTTCTCCAATCCAGAGCTCCATCTACGAGAAAGCTGTATGGCCTAAAATGAAAATTATTCTCTTCGTGGAGTAAAGAACGCCAGCAAGATCCAGTTAACTGCCCAGTTGGTACAGTTCTAGAATTCTTGCAGGCTAGGTTCGCTACTGGAGTCACTCACTCCATCTTGAACGTTTACGTGGCGGCCATATCGGCCTACCACTCCTCTCTTGGTGGACATACAGTTGGTAAAGAACCCCTGGTTATACCCTTCCTCCGCAGTGCGCTGAGGTTGAGGCCACCAGTGCAGTCCCGGGTGCCCTCTTAGGACTTGGCTGTTGTGTTAGAAGCCCTCTGTGGGCCACCATTTGAGCCCATAGATGAGATTTCAGATCGTTTGCTATCGATAAAAAACACACTTTTGCTAGCATTGTGTTCTCTGAGGAGAGTAGGTGACCTCCAGGCCCTCTCAGTGGCCCATACACATCTCAAATTTGCGCCTGGCATGGCCAAAGCCTTCCTGTGCCCGCCAGCGGGTTACAGCCAGTAGTACTACAGGCCTTTCACCAACCAATGTTTTATTATTTAATTTTTTTTAGTATGGAAACAGCATTTTAACATTTTGCAAACATTATGGAAGTGTTATTTTGAATGTTCTCTTCAAATGACAGACAAACATCCAACTTAAAAGTTAATTAAAAATGAAAGGTCAGTGAGCAATGTATAATTAATGTTTTTGAGCTTACATTCAATCAGCTGATTACAATGTGTAAAAAAACGTCTTTAGTAAACACACAATCTTAATTTCTGGGTGAATTATTTTTTTAGATTTTCGGCCATTTAATAAGTGTCATAATGTCTGAACTGCTCAGCAGGAAGAAAATAAATCTGCTTAATGCACCTGAAATGAATATGATTCTCGTTGGTCCCTCAGAATGCAAGGAAACAGGTTCAAGGTTACCTTGGAAACAAGTTTCTTATTTAGGTACAGTGCTCTCTTTGGTATTCACTTCAGTCAGTCAAGACAATGACATTTTTATGCTTTTCTAGTTCTGTAGATATTCCTGTCTGAATAATTATACACTTCTACAAGTTCTGCAAGTCTCTTCACAGGCATCCGTGTCTGGATTGAATGCACACATCTTGTTGCACTGGGAAATGCCAATCATTCATGAGATTTCTTGGCTTGTTCCTTTGAACTAATGATGAATAAAAATGGTAGGAGGACTCAAGTCCCACTCGAGCTCTCTACACATGCTCCAGGTTTTGTAATTTGCAATTAGCCAAAGTGTCCAAGTCTTAATTTGATTTCAGCCAAACTCAATTGGCAACTCATCCTCTTCCAGACTTTCCAAAATCTAAAATTACCCTTTAGAGATCGCAGGAACCACATGAGCACAAAAACAAATCCTGTTACAGCATGACAGAGAATATGTCTCTGTGAAACAAGATCTTCGCAAGTGTCCCAGACTAGGAAGACTGATCCTGCCACTGAATTATATCTCTGCTATTGCTAGTTTAATTCAACATCAAAGCGTGGCTAAAATGACCACTCATCCACAGAGGTTAAATATCACAATTTTCACTTCTTTTCTCAGAACTGTGAGAAATAAACTCACAATTCTGACTTTTGTCTTTCAAATCTGACTTGATATCTTGCATTTTCACTTTGTGAGTTCAACTCACAATTTTGACTTAATTTCTCAGAAACATGAGATAAAATCTCAAAGCTGAAATTCATATCTCACATTTTTATTGCAATTCCAACTATTAGACAATTGCTAGTTGATATCTCATAATTTTGGCTTTTTAATTCACGATTTTGAGTTTAAATCTTGCAATAAAATGTTTTTTTCTTCTTCTTAAAACTGTGAGATATAAAATAAAAATGTTGAGTTATATATCTCCCAATTCTAACTTTTTACTTGCAATAGTGATTTTATATCTCAAAATGCAGTTTTTTCTCATAATTCATGATTTTCTCATAAACTCAAAATCCAGTTTCAAGGAATGCAATTGTCAAATTTCAGTTGAGTAAAAGATACCTTTCTTTTACACATTTATCTCACAAATCTGACTTTACAACTCACATGTACTTGTTCAGAATTGTGAGATATAAACTCACAATTGCCAGAAAAAAGACAGAATTGAGAGATAAAAAGTCGCAGTTACCTTTAAAAAACAAGTGGCAAAGAAGTTCACTTCAAGGAAGTGGCAGTTAAATGAGAATGGAAACCTCTGAAATAGCGTCATTATGAGTGTGTGGAAAAAATAAGCCTGTTTGTCTTGTGGCTGGCTCATCCACACACACACAAACATACACAAGGCACGATTGTCTCTAATGTGACCAGAAACCAGAGGACAGTGGGTTTTGGGCTGATTTTACTGGAATATCAGCAGACAACAGGTTGTTTTCCTGTCTGTGGTTTATGCTTTAGAGAACCACTCATGAGCAAGTGTAATGTAATGTGACCAGAAACCAGACCTCAGACCTACAGTAGGTCACAATCACTTATGAGTGTTTCTCCACAGAAGAACCACAGACAGATAGTCTATTGTCAGCTTCTGCTCTAAGGAAATCAACCCACAATCACAACTCTGCACTTCTTCTCAAAATTCTATAAATGCATGTGCGGTTAAAGACAAGTAGTACTTTTCATATTCTAGCAGCAATCATGTGTTCATACAACTAAATCAGTTGGCCAACATCAATACAAAGGTCTACCTGCAGCTGTTATTGAAATATGCATACAGCCAGACAAAGTTTTTTTTAATATTAACTATGCCAGCTAAACCTCATAAAACTGATGATACTGACACATGAAGCTCCAAACACTTTTCTGCAGACTGCAACAACATGTTAAAAACCACTCAGAACATCTTAGCAACCGCATTGCAACACCCTGCCAAGAATTTAGGAGTCCATTTTTCCAGTACATTGTAAGATGTGAATATACATTTTTCAGTATGTGGGACTTCATTTTTGCATTACTGGCGTCATGCTCTGCTTGAGCTACAGAAATGAGGAATGCACAGTCAGGGACCACTGTAAAGTATAAAAATCCAGTTATTCTCTTCTACAGAGCCATGCATAAAAACACACACACACACACTTCCATCAAACATCCGGCTATTTCATTAAACATTATATTTCAGCATGGCCACCTGGCCAAATGAGTCTGCTCTGAGCAGTGGGGATTCACAACAAGACCAATTATAAAGTTGGCATTCATGCAGAGCATAGGTGAGACGCTCCAAGACTTCAACACATCACTGCCTCACACACCACAGACACAACTGATAACCCACAGCCCTCAGATCTGAGCTCTCTAATGAATTTAGCAGGTTTAATCTTAGTTCGGTCCAGTCTTGTTGATGGCTACAGCGCAGATGCTGTTTAATTCTGACGTGTCACTGAGATGATATATTGACTTCTCACCTTGAGAGATGTTCAGATGAAACAAGCAAAATCACATCAAACACATCACCATAGCAACAAATGCAGAGCGCTGGAACACATTCACCTCAAGCAAGCATCCCTGAAATATTGTTATTCAAAATGCAGGTGGAAGTGTTTGTCTCCACTGATGGATGCAATGAGAAACACATATATGATGCAAACATGAGCATTATGCTTCCAAACGACTGTAATACTGCTACTTTTGCAGTATATTTTACATACAATATGCACATTTATGAATTTATCAATGCATATGCACTACTGTTCAAAGTTTGGGATTGGAATGTTTGGGGTTTTTTCATGGTTTTGAAAGAAGTCTCTTCTGCTCTTTTCTTTCTGCGGCTGACTTTATTTGATCGAAACAGTAAAAACTGTAGTATGGTGAAATACCATTGAAATTTCAAATAGCTATTTTCTTTGTGAATATATCTTAACATGCAATTTATTTCTGTGATCAAACAAGAATTTTCAGCATCATTACTTTATGCTTTAGTGTCACAAGATCATTCAGAAATCATAATAATGCTTGCTGCTAAAGAAACATTTCGGTTACACTTTATTTTGATGGTCCATTTAGACATTCTAGTCACATTAAGTAACTTTGTAACTACATGTTAACTACATGTCAACTAATTCTCATTAATTCACAACTACATGTCTACTAACTCTCAGAGTAGACTGTTAGGGTATGTTTAGGATTAGTAGAATAAGTTGACATATACCTGCAAAGTTTCTGATAGTCAGTGTGTTGTGGACCCATCAAAATAAAGTGTTTGGAGATATTAAGCAGACAGTCTACTAATACTCTAATGACTGCTAGTTAACATGTAGTTACAAAGTTACTTACTGTTAGTAGAATGTCTAAAGTGGACTATCGAAATAAAGTGTAACCAACATTTCTGATTTTTATCAATGTTGAAAACAGTTGCTGAACATATTTGTGGAAACTGATAATGTTCCCACTTTATTTGAAATTCCAATCTTTTGTAACATTATTTATGTCTTGACTATCTGTAATGGAATGTATGGAAGACTGTTTCCTCCACAGAAGATAAATGTAAATATGACTTTTATTTTGGAATTTAGATGTTATTTTAGATTTTTTTTTTTTTGCGCTGTTTGTCCAGGGTGAAATGAAATAAAGGCAAAAAAATCAATGTATGCAAAAACAAAACACATGCTCCCTTCAATTTCTGTATTCAAAAGAACAACAGTGCTCCCAATTAATGATATCTCTCCTTTCCTCTCTTCCAGTCTGTGGTTTCTCTGTTCTTTGACCTGAAGGCAGCTCACAAACTGATAAATGAGCTCTAAGCCCGAATCAATTGATACAACACCGGCAAAGCAGCTTGTTTGGATGGTTATCGTAACACAGTACAGAGTTGTTTTTATGAGATATTGCATCTCTACTCTGGCTCAATGAAACCCGCCGGTGCTTCGTTTGACTGGATTAATCTTTGCTTTGAAAAACTGATCATTGGGGGTTGACGATGTATATCAGCAGGAGGATCTGTGGCTCATGCAGAAGCTCATCGCCAACAAAAGTGATTTTTAGATGGTGTGATGGTATACAGAAAAAAACGATTCTAATTTCTGTTGTTGTGTGTATAATGTACATGCAGTGCTTATAAATGTAACTCGATTAGGTATTTTAAGGTGTCTTAATACTTATCTAGTTAGGTACTTAGTAGTAGGCATTGTACTTACATTAAATAAAATGTACTCATCATGTAACTAAGTTATGGAACAGTCTGTAATTACAGTTTGTACTTATGTAGATGTAACAGGCAGCTACTGTTACACATATATAGTAACTGTATATAGAATAGTGTCTGTGAATAGTGTGTGTCTGCCTGGGCTCGATTTCTCGTGCCTGCCGCTCTGCTGAGAGTTTGTTGAGTGTTTGTAGCTCGGATACGTAGCTTATTATTTAACATAACTCCCTCAATTTTTCCTATAGTATGCATCAAACCTATTTGATTGTTGATTGTTCGCTTTTAATCTAAAAACCGCGAATGCAGCTCATTGGCGTTCATTTGCGGGTTAGCTTGTCATTTGCATTTTTGCTCGCGGATATAATTGTTTTCTATTATTGTCTCCTTTTATTTTTTTTCTCGTTCTATTTAATTTATTGTTCACCCCGTTTCATTTCTCACTTCGCTCCGTTTTTCACAAGTTTATCAAACATCAGTGTTAAGTGAATAATCCATCAATCTCGGTGAGTATGGCTTCTCCTTCTCTTATTGTTTTCAAGTCATGCCACATGTATAGATTATCGCACTCTGTCAGCGATGAGGGTTTCATATGTGATAAATGCAGAGATATAGTTAGGTTGACAGAGAATATTTTAGAACTAGAGACATGCATCCAAGCTTTAACAGAGTACAGTCAGAATGTGAGGGCTTTGGATGTGGGTAGTTCAGCTCATGTACATTGTTCGGTTTCCGGCAGCACCCACACAGCAAGGCAACTGGGTGACTGTGAGACGGCATAGTCACGAGTCAAAACACCACTCTTCGCAGACCTGACCTGTTGAAAAGAGATCCCTTAATCCCTCCTGGGGTGGTGCCGCTCTTCTCTGGCACAACGTCTTAGATCTCATACTAACTGGGGCCCAGGTCAGAAAGCAGACAGACTGGCTAAACCAACAGTCTGCTAGCCTGCTTATGTCACAGCATTCAGTTAATGCTTAGCACACTTTCACCTAGATATTACACTGTAGAGACTGTGTCTGTTCCCCAAACTAGAAAATACAGAATACAGTGAATGAGGACATATCATATCGATCACAAGTGCCTTAAGTTGTAGTACCTCAAGGCTCAGTGCTAGGGCCGTTACCTTTTAGGAGTCACATGTTCTGTGCACAATATATTTTAAAATCTAGTTAATTACTTATAAAGACCTAAATGGATTATCTCCTCAGTACTTGAGCGAGCTCTTATCACATTATAGTCCTACACGTCTGCTGCGTTCTCAAAACTCTGGCCA
>JAUMHI010000070.1:1002833-1016756 GCA_032359435.1 Enteromius unitaeniatus
TTCCTATTTAGCACCCAAACTCTGGAACATTTTACCTAATACTGTTCGGGAGGCAGGCACACTCTGTCAGTTTAAATTTAGATTAAAGACACATCTCTTTACTCTGGCTTATACTTAACAGACAGATCACCAAAACCACACAAACACACACACACACACACACACTATAAGTACTTTACACAATCTGACATGTGCTTAATATTAAACTGGAAATTAGGTGCTGGGCATCTGGCCAGAGGAGAACTGGCCCCAACTAAGCCTGGTTTCTCCCAAGGTGTTTTTTTTCTCCCTTCTCTCATAGATTGAGTTTTGGTTCCTTGCCGCTGTCGCCTCTGGCTTGCTTAGTTGGGGACACCTGATTTCTAGTGATAATCATTGTTTTCATTACAGAGACTGTCTCTGCATTTGATAAATAAACAGTTTACTCTCGTCATTATAGATTACCATAACTACATTCTCTTATTTTGATAATGTTCATTGCTTTGCTACAATCTGTATTGTTTAAAGCGCTATATAAATAAAAGTGATTGACTGATTGACATATGTTACAGACTAAGTCTGTTACACAGTTACTTACACTTAAGTACAATCTTGATACACTTTATTTTAAATAGCTTATGCCTGTGTAATATTCTGTAATTTTAATGTAATTAGAAAAGTACTACATTTAATCTGTGTACTAATGGGTTAAAAGAGTTGCAGCTAGATGAGGTGTACAGTATAGATACACATCAAGTACATCCTTGAAAGATTTTATTATAAGTAACGTGTACTTGAATTTATAATTACGCTGTTTAAAGTCTGTAACACATATTTGACAATCTTTTGGTTAAATAAGTAGCTGTGTAACAGGCTTGGTCTGTAACAAATAACAGCAGCAGTCTGTTACATCTACATAATTGCAAACTGTAAGTACAAACTGTTCCATAACTTAGTTACATGGTAAGTAAATGTTGTTTTATGTAAGTACAATGGCTACTACTAAGTACTTACTAGATAATTACTCTGTATTATGGACACCTTAAGTGTCATCCTAGATAATCCAAAATCAAATTATTTATTTTTATTAATTTTATTGCTATTTAAAAAACCCTGTAAACCTCAGAAGCTGCAGTCAAATGGATATTTATGGTTTCAAGGTGTTAATTGTGGACAGGTGCTTTTCAGTCGATCCGTACGAACAGCCTGGTTCCAGCCCTCTTTCCTTGAACTGTAGTGACATTACTCCTTCCAAAATCTGGATTAATGTTGTCCGTAATTAATTATGACTTTATTTGTTGAAACACAACAACAAAGTCATTCTTGCTTTGTTTCTCTGATTATATGGTGTGTAATTGCTGGATGCGTCAAGGCCTGCAGTCATTGGTTTTCATTATTTTAAAATGACAGTGGCCGCGCAGTATTATTGAAATAAGGACTGCGAACACGGCAAGGACATTTCATTTATTATTCCTGCATTAAATTACATTCTGACAAAAGTTCAGCTATTAAAATGCAACATGCATTGTGCCTTTGCTTTCATAAAAGTATTTTGAGAAGGAAAACGATGTATGTGCCGTACCTTGGAGAAGTGCAGTTCATTGCCATGACCCTGTTTACTCAATATGCGCCGAATGGAAATGAGAAAGTGTGCTTTCATCTTCGTTCTGTGGTTAAGAGTAAAATGATGCCCAGTATAAGCCATAATTATCATGCAATTTTTTTTTCTTCAACTTCAACTTCAATACAAAATATTCACCAACAAACACTTTTTTTTTTTATGAAATAAAAATGATGTGAAGTTCTTCTTAGCTATGTCAAAGTAAAAAAAATAAAAAATACTTTCTCTCATAAACTAATGTTGGTATGTTGCTGTGTAAATTAGGTATATTAGAAGTTAGAGAAGGGATCGTAGAAATGCTTTCTTGGTAGTTTTAGAACAGACTTATGGCTCACAGATAGTAACTGTAACCATAAACCCATTAATAATTATTTTAACAGACTTTAATCAGGTGAGAAGCCATATTGAACTGAACAGTCATACAATGACACGCACTGTATAAAAGTCCTAGATCATGCCATTATCACAAACCACAACTTTCAAAACAGTGTTGTGTAGTTTTTGTCTACTGGTTTATATTTTTATTTTATTTATTGTTTTTTTTTTTTTTTTGTAAGACATTTTATCAGCTGAACGATCAGTATGTTGTTAAACAAACAGTAAAATCCATTGAATGCACCGCACTTCAGTCCCTTACAGCCTCATTTTCGTTCCTATCAAAAAACAAAACAAAAAAACAACAACTCTGTTTTGGTTTATTTTCAAGGACTTTTAGTTAGTTTCCTTGTTCTTTTGTTCTCATTTTCCTGCCATCACTTAGTTAAATTAATTCGATCAGACCCGCTTGTACTCAGTTTATAGTTTTATATATTAAAGCAGATCCCTCAGTTTGTCAGGTATTGTTGTGTTCTACTCGCTCTTTCATTCCTTTCTTGTCTTTGAGGTTATTTTGCTTATTAAACTCTTTGTGTTTTTTGAACCATTTGTGGATTTTATCCTTCATTATTTGGACACATTACAACAAGGTCTGTTCTATAAGAATGCAGTGTCATCTGTCTTCGACCTTGTTCCTTATGCACAACGATTCCTCCAGTTCCTCTGAATCTTTTGATGATGTTATCCACTGTAGATGATGAGATTTACAAAGCCTTTGCAATTTGATGTTGATGAGCGTTGTTTTTAAAGTATCTTTTTATGCACTCTTTTTAATACCAAATCAATGCACTTGACATTTAAGAGATCAAGAAACAAAAAAAGTGACAAAAAAGTTTAGATTAAACAGAACACCACCATTCATTGGTGTGGACACAGATATAGCTCTCTGTTTAGTTATCGTTCTTGGTGTGAACCATTTCTGTGGTCCATGAGCATAAAACACACCCCCATAAACATATTTCATATGTGCACATGAAAACAACGATCCTCCCTCGCTCATCTCTCTCTTCCTCTCTCTCATTGTTCTATTCATAGTCAGAAGGCTGATTCCAAACACGTAATCTGAACCACCCGCCCTCGGGTCCATGTCTAACGACGCCAACTTTAACTCACGAGATGACTTGCTGTGTAGAACAAGCAGAAAACAGCGTCGTCCCCGCTGCTGAACCACACACAGGGATGCTCTCCTAACATGACAGCTATCCCCCACAGTCTATTAAACATATCCTTAAAATCAGAGACGCTTTTCTTCAACCGCGTCTCGCCATTCCAGAGAACAAAGGGACTCAGTGCTTGTCCTTCCACCGGAACATGAAAAGAAGAGCTGGCGATTATCCCTCTTACTCCATTCATGTTTCGCATTATATTGGCGCATTAGAATGCACCTCAAAAGGCACTTTATCTGTGTAATAAGGCACGGTGAATGAGAGATTGCCCCCTCTCCTCCTCTCATTTCATTATTCATGAAAGCTTCTCTTCAGTTCTTCCCGGTCACTCGCTATTTCTTTCATCCAAGCCATGGATGATGGCAAAAAAGACGTTTGTTGGCAGGAAAATGGCCTCCCGCTTCTGATAGTTATCAGGATTAGCGTATTCATTAAGCTCTATGGGAGCAAAGGTGGTTCCTGTTTGGGGAGGATGACCCCCGGTTAGTCACTGACTAGAAAAGCGCTTATCCTTTTTTTAATGTCACTTATCATTAAAGACGGAATCATACAATGGGAATCCACACCGGCAAAGAGGTACGGCAGACAACAAAGAGGACGGGAAGCCTGTCTGCGCCTCTGATGCTAATTCGACCTCGCCAAGAAAACAAGGGTGGAAAAAAGAAAAAACGAGTATCAACACAAAGATTTATCTCGCACCGGTCTAATCTCATCCTCGAGCGCTGCTCCTAATCAGTTTCAAAGCTCCCCAAGATGCTTTTTTATATATATATATATGTTTTTTTTTTTCACTTTTCTACAATACAATTATTTGTGTTGGGCTGTAAAGGGCATTGCATCAACTACTCTGACACAAAGATTGAAATGGGCACGTTTTGCTTCCCTCCTTTTAATGGAAGTTTAGGTTGGAAATCTATCCAGAGAATTATGATAAGTAGCTCCCGTTGGATCAATTGATTGCAACAGGAGCCAATCAGGAAGCAGGAGAAGAAAGAAGACCAGCAGTTATGTCAAGACTGATATATTGTGCGAACAGCCATTACCTCAATCACTTCCTTTTTACATAAAACCATGAAGCCAATATAAATGTGTTTCATGGCTATTTGTTAGTAATCTGGCTTCCGATCATTTGCTCTTTACAGTTCCTCACTAAGATGCAGCACTGCTATGGCTTATATTTACTATATTTACTTTTACCATATTTGCTTTTTTTTTTTTACCATATTTTGCATATTTTGTAAAAAAATATATACACGTTTTATCATTTACTCAACATCATACCATTCTAGGCCTATATGACTTCTGCTGAACACAAAAGAAGGTATTCCAACAAACACTGGGTCCCAACAACAACAACAGTGGAACCAACTGGTCCTTTGTATGCTAAAAACAAACCACACACATACATACATACACACATAAACATCACAGTGAGAAAATTATGACTAATGAATATTAAAAAATATTCAAATAACAAATAAATCAAATAAAATATATATATTTTTTATTTGTTTGCTATTTTAGTGAACTTTGACTTCTTGGTCAAAACCCTTTTGCATCATTTTTGAAGCATTGCTTTTACTCAATATATCTTTTAATTATGATGCTAAAATAAAATAATCGCGTCGGCATAGTGGTTTTATGTGTGTATGTATAATCCTCTAACCTTACACTATAAGAGGAATACAAATCATATCTAGTTACTAGAATACCGTATTGACTTTGAAACCACCATAACAACCACATATAGAACAACTTAGCAACATAAAGCAATTCCCTGGCAACCACCTTGAACTTTGAACACATACAGTACATCCAATGCTTTTGACAAAGACTGTTCTGTACTCCTGAAAATCATTAAAATCTACCTCATGTTCTTGGTAGTGTGACTCATAACGAACCCCTTTCATAAATCGCCTGAAGAAAAAGCCTCTGATGAAGTTGTAACCTTTAAAATCTGCAGAAATACACAGCGCTTCTTGTGCCACTGTGTCTCTTTAAGGATACTCTGGACAAGAGTGTTTGAGGTTTTTGGCCTTGAACGACTGTCTATGCTGCATCAGCTTGGCACCTGATCGTCTCCATCCGACAGAAAGCAGTCAAGGTGAACGACGCCACACGAGCTCCCAATTAACCCTCTCCGCTCGCAGGGCCTCTCTCAAACATTTATCACGCCATTTCAATTAAAGCGGCTTAATAAAATGATTAAATAATCATTTTCATCAGCTGGGGCTTAATGGAACCATATATTCTTGTTAGACAGGACACGGCTGTGGCGTAGAAGCGAGACGATTGGGATGTTTGGTTGTGGCAAAATGCAAATGCAGGAAATTACCGTGAGGTGAGAAGATGAGGAAAACTACAGGGAATGGAAATGACTTTGTCTGCAGTCCGGCTGGCATCTCCAAAGCCCCACGCGAAACCCATTTAATGTCACTCACATGTGCAGACGGGATGAAAGTGTGCTGACAGAGCAGCACTGAGCCGTGAAAGGAGAACCATGCTGCTGTGTGTTTGTCGTGGATGGGCGGCGCTGGTGAGGCAGTCGATTGGGTGATGGGTGGGGAACCCTTCATAAGTGGCTTAAAATGAGAAATATTACTCCTCATTGTGTTTCACGGTGACCCTGGTGGGTGTTTCATCATGCTTCGCCCCCTGACCAATATCAACTGATAACTGATATTAAAGAGGCGCTACTAATCGAAGGCTTTTACCGATCAACCCTTGAAATATTCGCCCCCCGCACTCGTTCAGTGAGGCCTGCCACGGGCGACTGATAGTTTCAGGGGCTGGGGGGGCATTCTTTTTGCCCTATTATCCTAGTCATTGTCCCCCTCCTCTACAATTACTCAGTGCTCCTGAACGCCCTCATTTCATTCAGCTGCCAGCCAATTCAGCAGTCTTGGGAGGTGCTTCTGTACTGACAAGAGTCAGACCAGATCTGTCTCAAATCACTGGCTTTTCTATTCTTCGACAAAATGCCATTGATACTTAGACTGATGTTTTTTTAATATTTATCAAGAAATGTCTGATTTGATGCTATAATTCATTATATGTATTATATTTTTGTATTATAAAAAAATATATATATCTGTCTATCTTACAAAAATGTTATCTTATTAAAAAAAATGCATTAAATGTATCTTACAGTAATGTTAAAGTAATAACATACTGTTATAATGTTGCAATATATTTCTGTTTCAAATAAATACTGTTCTTTTTAACTTTTTTTTTAGCAAATAATCCTAAGAAAATGTAAATGTATGATGGTTTCCACAAACATATTCAGCCGCACAACTGTTTTCGACATTGATAGTAAATATAAATGTTTCTTAAGCAGCAAATCAGTATTTTAGAATGATTTCTGAAGGATCATGTGACATGGAAGACAGGAGTAATGATGCTGAAAATCCAGCTTTGATCAGAGGAATAAATTACTTAGAAATAAGTTATTTGACATTTTTGAAATAAAAAATTAAATAATAATCCTTCACTGTAAAGTATGGCGAATAATTTAACCTAATAAATTTACGCTTAGTTTGCACTTGTGGTTGTTAAGGTCTGTATCGTGGAATTTTTCATAGAGTCCAAACCCCTTCATTTTTGGATCTTTCACAGAACACCAGCTGCTCCGCAAATAAGGAATGATAATCTGACACTCGCATCCAAAAATGTATTTTCAAAGTTTGGAAAGCATCGAGGCCCTGGTGTGTGCTGTTTCAGTCTGATCCTGGGATGCGTGAGAGAGCCCCCCGTAGCTCTCCGCAGTATCCACCCATCCACTTTTCCTGCATGGATTTTTAGGGAAAAACAGGTGGTGGGCTTCTCTGGGTGAGATGTTGTGAGCTCAGGCAGGCTGACAGTCTCTCCTGAGGACCCACTACATATCTGAGTCAGACCAGAGAGGAGGTGGAGAGATAAGAGTGGGGAAAAAAGGAACGATTCAGGTGGCATGGTGTCACTTGGGGTGGCCACATAATAAAAGGAAGCATCTGCAATGGCCAGGATGTTTTATTCACAATAGAGTGTATATGTGTGAGAGTTGGGATTCATCCCAACGGGTGGTTTGATAGCACCCATTTTGCTATTGTGTGTGGGTATGACTGCAGCTTTCCTTGGAACAGAATGGTGGTTTATAAATTGAATTTACACATCCTCAATGTGGCCATTGTCATGAGTGAGGCCTTAGTATGAATTTCTCAATAACCTTTTTATCACACACTCTTAAGCAAGCGCTGCGAGGTGAATGACTGCTTTAAAGGTGCACCTTTTAAATGCTTTATCGCTTTACTGATAAAAAACATAAATGGGTTGGAATTTTGTGAAATTTGAAATTCTGTTTTTGTTCTCATCAAACCTTAGGGCCAATGATTTATCCCGTACCAGCTTGTGGTATCTACACCTGACAATTGATTACCAGTTTCACAAAAAACTTTATATTTATATTCATTTATTCAAGTTCTTTATGTTCTTGCTATTGTGTTAGCATGCAGGTTTATACGCTTTGTCTGATTAACCGGGTATTAATATAATCGAGCTATATGTTCTTCTGAATCACGTTGAATGCTGCTGATCACTCCTGCACTGTATATTGTTCTTTTATCATTGCAGTTTCATGTAAGGGATTTTGGTCTCAATTTGTACAAGCGAATGCAGTCTCATGTGCTATCAGATGGTATTTTGAGGATTTGGAGACAGACTTCTATTGCTATTTTTTTTTTTCAACTAATCAATTTATTTTTGTCACATGCACAAAAACTAGAGTAGAGTTTCTGTTTTGATCCTTTGAACCATTCATTACATCACAAATAGTGTTGGCTAATTGGCTCTACTGAATTATTACAGCTCCAATCAAAAATATTCAACCCCCTTGGCCTGCAATTTTGTGACCGAAAACAACATTTCATGAAAACAGTTCAACAAAGGCCCCAGTAAACTGGTATAGAGAGTTTATTAGCAGGTATTTCAGTGATGCTGAGAGTGTAAATTTGATTTAAAAAATGCCTCCAGAAGTTATCCCCAGAAGTCATTTTTTTATTCTTTGTAACCTTCCATAAACACAAAAGCTCTCTACCACAATTTTAGCCCAAATTCTACCTAATGTCTTCAGTGGAATTTAAATCTGAAGACTGAACAAGCCACTCAAGGACGTTCTACCACTGATCCCTGAACCAGCTTTAGTAGTTTTTGGATGTGTACTTGTAATGACTGTCCTGCAGAAAAGTCCATTTATCATCAAGTCTTCCATTTATTTTGAACCAGATATACTGTTGATTCATTCAACATGCTTCCAGAACTCCAGCAATTATAAAAAGCATATTAAAGTCGGTCTATTATGTTATTCTTGGTATTTGGCTAAGTGTCCTGATGTCCAAAAATTGGTCAGAATTATTTATGTGAAGCAACTGTTGGTTTTGAAAATATAAAGAAACTTCTGAGAGCTTTCAGTATGAAAATCCAGAACAAAAAGAGCATTTAATACATTATAAAGTGCAATGAAGTCATTCATCTTTCAGTTGCACTCTTTTCCCTGGCTGAGATTTCCCAGTGGTCGGCAGCTTGATGAAGTGCCAGCTTCCCTGCCCGTTACTCTCAGAGCGCTGGCCAACCGTCTGCACGCATGAGCGTCCTCATCTGTCAGATAGCAACGCTCAGGCCTCCTGTACACCTGCATTAGTCTACGATTTCAGTGATCAGATCGCAAAAGGATTGCACTTGAACACATTGAAAGCCAAATGCATCCAATCTCTATGTGATCACATTGGAGGAGCATTGGATTGCAGTCCAGATATGAAGTGCAGGTATAAAGGAGTCTACTGTAGCTTCTCATGGTTAGGTGGTCTTCTGTAAGCACAGGTGGTCTAGAAAGCCAGGTTTCATCGCAGAACTCACTACTAACTTGCTCTTCTTTCATAATCAATAGAAAGAGTCAGCTATATTACACAGAGTTATGGATTCTGAACAAACATTAAATTTATTCGTTGTGTATGGATGTCACTTAAAATCATAATGAATTATGTTTTTGTTGCAAAGTGAACTTCAGGTATGTAGTACGTGAACAGGAATATTTTACCTTTTAATGCAAAGCGATCAATTTCAATCAAAAGTATGTGAAGGCTCAGAGTGTATTAGAGAGAATATCCTGCCAGGGTTTTTGTTTCTTTTTGTCTTTGTCTTTGTTGGCTCTCCAGACGAAGCTGTACTCAGAGGTAATATCATTAGTTCCTGGCAACAGTTTGTTGTAACATGCTTGAAAAGAAATGAAGATTAGTGCAATGTTTGGACTCAACTGCTTTTAGCATTGATATGAGTCATAAGTTTTCTGCTCTCTTTGTAAAGGTTCACACCTGTCTAAGACACTCCCATGCCTGAAGCATTCAGCACAATACACTACAGTCTCATGATGCATAATTCTTTAATGACTATTTTCAGACAAAAACCTGAAAAAGATTCTGTAGAAACAGGACAAGGTCAACATTCCATTTCAAGAACGATAAGTCAAAATATGTTATTACTGCATTACACACTAGTACTATTTACAGCTGAATATAATTATGTGATTAACTTGTTTTTAGAATATTGAATGTTAAAAATATAAATAAATGTTTTCCACTTAAAGAGACTAGTATTATGTGTAGACCTTTTAAATTATTCTATACAGGAAAGAACAGGATATTGAAAGTCCCATTTCTGACTTGGCTCAGTTCGATAGTGGCTAATCAAATTCTTGCAAGTTATCAGTCAGCAGTTCAATTAATCTCAGTGGTAGTTGCTTGGCTGACACATTAAGGCCCAATCCCAATTATAATCAACCCCTTTTTACCCTTTTACAAATTTCCCCCTATGAAATGGGACACCACTACTAAACTGTTATACGTCATCATCCATTGTCACTAGCTCCTAACGTTACGTCAGGGAACATGTGCCGATGTTTATCACAAATTCCAAGATGTCGCCGTCAGTCATAGCAGTTGTGTGGATTGCAGCAATTTTTTGCATTTGTCTTCAGCAAATAACATGAGACAAAGATATATATTGATATATATTGATATATATAAATATATTTCCTAATATCTGTCACGTTATCAGTATCAATATCAGTGCAAGCCGCTAGCAAACTTTAGCATTTCTATTTTGCAAACGTTTCTTTACAGAACATCACCGTAAACACAAGACTGATGGTAATATACAAATAATGAAAAATTGTCATTAAAATCCTTATTGATGGCAAAAAATGACTTACATTTATGGTTCTGCTTGCTCGAGAGAGCAGCCACGTTGGAAATTTCTCTTAGCCCTTCGTTTGAAGTGAGGTCCCAAAAAATCTTCGTTTGGAGGACTATCTAGCCTAAGACTGCAGTGTTAGCAGTGTTAGTCCTCTATACTGAGCAAGAAACAGGTTTGCTTGCACTTTTAGCCCTGTCCTATGTCAGAGACTGTGAGAGCTGCATTAATGCGCCTCTCTGAGGGTTTTGAGCGATGAGAAACTCTTCTCCAGCACTTCAAAGTATGATTTAATGGAATTAGACGGTCAATAGTTAAGAGGCTGGGGAGTGAAATGTCAACAGATCTCATCAACAGAGAAAGAGTGAGGAAAGAACTGAGAAACAAGGGGACGTTACATAATCTATTACATTAAGACTGTGGGTTAGTTCGTCCTCTGACTTTCATTCGACTGCTTGACAGTGCCTGAGAGAGCGCTTATAATTAAAAAGGGTTTTTTCCGCCCCTTCTCTGCGGTATTGTACATCCGACACTGCTAACACAATCACAATCCTAGACTATTGCCCCTAAGTACACTGTGTTCAACTGTGGGGGGAAAATGAGTTGATAGGCGTGAATCTTCTTCAAAGGAATGTGAGAGGAGGGAAAGGTTGAGTAGTTTGCACTTTGATAGCTTTGTTATGCAGCAGGAGTTCTTGAGTTCAAGAGAACTGGTAGAAATCAAAGAATCTCAGTCACTTTCATCACAAATGTATTTGCGGTTATACTCATGTATAATACTCAAGGTCTAAAATTAACATTCGACAGACAGCAAATATGACTTTTGTTTTTTGTTTTTTATTTTTTTTTGTGATAAGTCAAAGTAATCAAACTCAAAAGTCATTAACACTCAAAGAACAATGTCAAACACATTTCTGACTTTCACCTCAAATTTTACCACCATGTGACGAATCTCCAGAAACCAAACAATATTTATTATTTCCACAACATTACATGGTCGTAGTTTATTTCATGCTTTGATATGAAATGGTATACACAGGATACAGTGTGCACTGGCACCTTTGACTGTGCAATTAAAAAGCATGCTACATGAGCACAGTACCTTTTCTGTTTAATCTGCTAATACAAAAAAATGAAACTTTGAAATAGTTTATTTCAAATGACCCTTGGCCCCAGGACAACAATGCTTCTGGACCATGTTCACATTTAGCTTTCTTTTTTCATGATGGAGCTGTAGTTGTCATCTGCAGATGGCATGTTGGATTGTGTTTACCAAAAGTAGTTTCTGGAAGTATTCCTGGGCCCATTTAGGCTTAGCTCACACTGCAGGCTAAAGTAGACCAAATCTGACTTGTTTGCCCAAATGTGACCCGTATCTGATTTTCTTGTGACAATCTGAACAGCACAAATCTGAAAATCAGGCCAAGCGTCTGACATCACATCTTCTGCACACTTCAGGGCCTTATACAGTTCACACATGAGACTGATGGTAGCATTAAGCCCTGCAGTGTGAACTAAGCCTTGGTAACGTCAATGACAGAATCATGCTGATGAGTGATGCAGTGTTGCCTGAGGGCCTGAAGACCATGGGCATCCAACAAAGGTCTTTGACCTTGTCCCTTACCTACAGTGTTTGTCTAAATCTTTTGATAAAGTGTAGATGATGAGATTTGCAATTTGATGTTGAGGAAAATTGTTTTTAAAGTATTCCATAACCTTTTAAGCACTTTTTCACATATTGGATAGGCTCTGTCCATCTTTACTTCTGAGAGACTCTGTCTCTGGAAGGCCTTGTCCACACAAAGACTTGTTTAGGTATATACGCATATTTTAATTTTTTTATCCTATAGGAATTTTGTCCAGAAAGATCTGGCATTTTAGGAGAGTGAAATCAATAGTTTTTGAAACCGGGTCCCAGAGTGAATAAATCTTAAAGCGCCTCCACAGCGAATCTGTATATTTTCTGGAACATCAGCCCACAAACACTTAATGATTGTCTAACATTAACACAGATGAATAAATGTATTGTTCTATGTTTATTTGTATACCGCCCACAAGGTTTATTCACATAGTCCAAGTGTTCTTCTCCATTTTTTGTGCATCTCTGTGGCAGAACTACAGTGCCCTATAATGATCTGGCATGTGTACGACATGGTTTTTCAATTAACTTAATTAGTTGCTTAATCTTTGTTGCCCCCATGCAAACATTTAAGAGACCTGTTGCAGGCATCAACTGAATTGAATCGAGCTCATTTAGTGGATGAATCAATGTTTTATTCTTCATAGTAAAACAATAAAAAATTGTTTGTCATCAAACCCACTGCATTAGTATTACTTTCAAACACAACTCTTTGTAACATATTGGATCTACACCGCTTTAAAATAAACATCTGTTTCAGTCCGGAAAACTAACGATTGTCTGTTTTTTCCTTTAATTAGATATGATTTCTTAATCTGCGTACAATGGCACTTTATCGCAATTATAGAGTATTTTACGGAGACCAAACAGAAGGTAGAAAATTCCCTCAATGCCTGTTGACTCTGACGGAAAGCTCATTAAAGACAGCGCAAATCTGTCGTTTTTAAGTAAGACTTTTCCTCAGGCCCCTTGAGGACAGTGGCGTTGTAATTCATCACAGCCACTAATTAAGCAAGCTTTACGTCAAAGAGCAAAAAAAAGAAGAAAAGAGTATCACAGTGGAAGTGAATGGATGAAAGAAGCATATGTTGGGAACCGAGACTGCTGCTGTATGATTAGAAAACATGTTTCTCTCACAAGGAGGAAGGAGAAACTGAGCTATTTCTGCTCTCTGTTCCTGCTTTCAAGAATGTGTGTATCTTTAGAAATGAGACATAAAAGCTTCAAACCTGAGAAAACGTTTAACCCCGCTTGATTTTTTTTTTTTTCTTTCAAATTTTATAAACTTCTTTTTCTTAATCACAGTGACGAACTTGATTATTGTTTTCTGCCAGAGAGGCAGCAGTTGTCATGGAAACAGAGTTTGGCGCCCGAGGATTATTCACAGGTCATGATGTTAATGACGCAGGGAATCTAATGATTAACAGGTGATAGTATTGTCATTGTAGTGTGTGGCTCACATATGCATTTACATACCAGGACGACGAATTTAGCAAAGAATAAACCGGTAAACAAGCAGCCTGCTAAAGTACAGGTGAAGCACTCTTTGTTCGTGTTCAAATGAGGCTTTAACGCTCTGGTGCCTGTTTCACTGTGTTTGTTTCTTGTTTTAAAACTTTGTATTAATTATCCCAAAAAGTGTCATTTTTGTAAGCCACGTCTGTCTTTGATCCAAACGAACCAGTAGGGTCATCCTAATCTATGTAACTTCTAGTTTCTTCTTCTATATTTTCCTGGGTTATAGCCTAGGTGGCGTAGTCGGGTTCATTTTATGTTTTTTAGCCAACAGTTACGTATGCATGCACACAGTGTAACGTTCCTCCGTGTAGTGGTAATGAGGATGCAGGAGTCAGAAACGTAATGTATAAAATAAAAGACTTTTAATATAACGGAAAACAAAAATGTGGAGCAGTATCCAT
>JAUMHI010000070.1:1024567-1091247 GCA_032359435.1 Enteromius unitaeniatus
CTAGATTAACATTTCATCATTAACTAATCACTTATAAATGACTTACAACGGAACGTTATTCTAAAGTGTTACCTAAATTTGTGCTGAACAAAATTTTTGTGGAAGCCAAGATGAAAAATAGTAAGTAAAAATACATAGAAATTAAACAATTAAAAAAATAAAATGTATATGTGTGTGTGTCTGTGTATATATATATATATAATTCAGTTGTAATTGCAGTTAGTCTGACTTATTTTGAACCAAATATATTGTCAAATTCAGACTAACTAAAACAAACCTGGCTTAATTGGTAAACTTGTTTTATGAAACAGGCTCTTGAATTCACAAAAGTGAGAACTGTTAAATTAGGTGCTTGAATTTTCTAAACAAAAACAAACATAATAGGAGTTTTGACTGAGTGAGATCTGGTTGTGACTACTTCCACATGTGAGTAACACTCCATAAATACAACTAATTATAAACATTAGACTCTTCACACAAACACATAGCAGCAGATACACCGCTCACAACAATCCTGGAATAGTAAGGATGGTGAGAGTCTCCTGCAGGTGTGTGGAGCTCAAACACAAATCCATCACACTGGAAGAAGCGTGAACAATCAGGCAAGATGTGGAGAGAGTGGAGCTGGAATGACTTGCGTTCCAGCTGTGAGAAGGTCAGACAACTTTTAATTCTCCGAGCGGTGGAAGAGGAACACACGCAGGCCTCCATCCAGTCCAACATCTCCAGCATATACTCATTTACCGCGAATTACCTTGGAACACCCCCCCTGGAATGTCTGCTAATAGTATTGACATTGGCTGGGAGCTGAGCAAAAATCATTTAGCACAGTTCTACTTTACAGGCCAGACCCTTTCCACAAGAAAAAAAAGGGGGGGTGGTAGTATGGTAACGAATTGAAGCTGAAATATATTTTTGCCTGCCGAAAAGCGATATGTCATGCTGTGTCCCAAATATTAAAGCTTTTAAATTGCCAGAAAAGTAAGAGATTGCAGGTAAATGTGGAGCGAACAGAGATATGAGCTCATGAACCACTGGCCTAGTTTAATGCCGACATAATTTAAAAGTAAAAAAGGTATAGATAATGAAATGCATGATGACGTTTCATATTATTCCTTTAATGGTGTAATCTTATATGGTGATTCGTATACTATTTAAATGTTAAAATACGTTCTTCTTTCCCAGTATTATATGCAGAAACTGGCATAAGTCATTCATAGCTTGATTTTGATGTTGTTGTTATTGTTTTTCATCACAGCTAAATTAAAAACAATATGTTCCACACTTACAGTACTTGCACACTTGATGCTTTCTTAAGCTGATAGTTTTCAATGATTTAATTTTCGATCAATGTAAGCAGTCACTTGTTGCTGCACATGGTTTGTTTGAGAAACTTGACTAGACTGCTCTAGTAACAGCTCCACCAATGACAGGAGTTTGGTGGCGGGGTTATCACATTGTCCCGCTAATGGTAAGGTGAATGTTCAGGAAACCTGTTTGGAAATAGTCATTGTTTTTGCAGTTCAGTTTTGTAATGCTGGCTATATTACAGGTATAAAATGATTCTACAGCATCGTAAGACTCTTGTAAAAATATTTCAAAGCATCAGAATACAATCGTGTGAAAGATCTGAGTAACTATTTAAACAACTCTTGGACAAATGTGTAAAGGGCCACCTCGGAGACAAGTGTTTAGGAACGCATGTCACACAAGAATCTGAGGCATTTCTGGACTAAACACTTCCTTCTTGTTATCTCTAGGTTTAGTTACTCTACAAAAATTACCTGTCACATTCTGTGGAGTTTGTATAAAAGAATTTTAAACAAACTTCAACAGAAATTGTGTCCACACCTGCCAGATTTGGCTGCTGATTGTACTGGCCAAGAAACTGCATTCTGTAGTATAGCACTAAAATTACATTTTGCCACTCCAATGACAAAGGAATTATCTAGTGCAGTGTCCTAAAATATGCAGTTAACAGTGTAGATTATTGTTTATCACTAAATACACATACTAATAATTTATACTAAATTAAATACTTTTTACAAACAACGGGCATTATTGCTTAGATTTATATGCACGTGTATTACATGTTCTGTTTATCTACCAATATTAGCATACCTGATTATGCTTAACAAACCGAAAACTCACTTGGTCAAGTACAGTAAACGCTGTAACCTATTTTCTTTTATCGGAGTAAGGTAATAAATGGTGTAATCATAAACCGGTTGCAAAAGGTAGTTTTTTTCATCTTACTTGATTTCACACAGCATGTAAACGCAATAACCCACTTTCTGTCGGCTTATTGAAGTATGCATGTGTGATGCGTGACAGGAACACATTGTTGGTGCAGATCTAAGTGCATCTAGACCGAGCAAACATCTTGCAGTAAAGAAGGAAGAAAAAGTATCACAAAAGCAGACTTTTTCATGACTCAGAAAAGGAAAAAATCATCTTGTGCAGCAGAAGTTTAAGTGGTTCAGTCATAATGCTGCATTTATAGCTGCATGAGAGGATAATGCATGATAATAGCTGTATGTTTCTCGCTCACATGTTGTAAGATGAATTTAGCTTCACAGTTGACAACTGTAGCAAATAGGCTACTCTCAGTCAGATGCGCAAATTATTATCTTTTGACCACTACATGGAAATAAACTGATTTATTAATGAAGTCATGTACTTGAGTGGTCAGGTTACTGAAGTGCATGCAAACTAGTTATTTTAACGAGCTGATATTTGTGAGTTATGAGCTTATTGGTGTGGATGAAAAAATCATGCTCAATGTTGTCTGTACATGAAACTGCAAAAATGTCTTTAGTATATCGCTGTCATGTAAATATTCCCTTTTTCAGTGTGCTGGTGTCCTGCATTTTCTTTAACACATTACCAGCTAGCTGACCTGTAGCTCTTCCTTTCTTCTTCTTTTTATTATTATTATTTATTTTTAACATGCAACCTTTCTGCATCTTCTGCACTGATTTTGTAAATGTTTATATGTGTTAAAATACGTTAAAAGATCAAATTAGCCAAAACGTACAATAATCCACCATGCAACCGTGTTTCCACGCTGAAAGCTTTACGTGGGTGCAGATTTCATTTTTTGCCGGCCGTAACTCCATCTGCTCCTCTTGTGAGAAGCTATGGTGTGACTCAAAGGTTGTTTGCCACCATGGGTGATTAACAACACAGAAATGCAATTACACTAATGTTTGTTGTCCATGTACTCGGTTTGCGCTCAAACGCTCCAGCAACGTGGGCATAGTTCACTGTATCTGGCAGCAACAGTAGCGACTGTCTACGAGTTTCCGATAAATCTGCATGGCTGCCACCCAACATCCATAAAAACCCTTCACTTCTTTTAATTGCAAGTGCTGGGAACAAGCACGGCGTAATTCCTCTTTTGTCAAAACTTTCTTTGTCCTTTTCTTGCGATTCTCACTGGAAACTAGTGATACTGTTCCAAAGCAGCGAGCGCTAAAGGTAAGAAACCTGAATAAATCATAGTCGTTTCTCGTGTGCAGACCCTCTCTCTTCAGTCTGCGACAGCCTTTGAACTAATCCTTGCAGACCGACGACTGATTATTTATTCATTTGTTCGTTTCAGGGTACTCTCATTATTGTACCCACATTGGCCTGCGAACATAAGCAAAAAGCTGTCGTATTCAGGCTGTCTCGCCCTTTCTCTGTGCACACATCACTTTCAAAGCCTTGTCAAAAGTGGGGAAAATCCTAGTATGACACATTTTGGAAAAAGAAACCTTTCAAATTATGAGGGCAAATGAATAATGCACGCTCTCATCCTGAGCATTATCGAGTTCAATGCACGGTATCTGTGCCAGTGGCTTATTACTGGCTTAAGATGACTGGGAAGGCATATTGTGCGGGATTTATTACTGGAACACTGGCTGAGCTCTCAATGGCTCTGATTGAGAATGTGAAGTCTGCAGACTGCCCCTTAAAAATGTTTTTATAAGAAAAGGGCAGAGCAGATAAGAGAAAGACACAGCGTCGCTGATGAATAAGACCTTCGTTTGGAGAGCAGAGAAGATAGCATCGCTGCTTCTTGGAAGATGGCTGTACTTCTGGGAAGAGGGAGCAGAGGTCTTTTATAATAGAATACTTTCCTTGCACTAAAGGCTTAAATTGGTCAGTCCTTTCTGGTCAGAACTGAAATTGGATTCAGACTGATTTCCAGAGCAAACAAACAAACAGCAACACGAGCGAACAGGTACATATTAAGTCAAAGATGACGTTCACAGCACCTAGGCATTATATATTCTTGCTAAATCAGAAATGCACCCAAGTGGACTTACCGTGTTTCTCCCAAACACACCAGGTTTGGAAATGTGAGAGAGCAGGATCCAGCCAAACGCCCTCATTGGTCTTGAGATGAAGCATAATCAGATTCACTGCAAACGATCTTCTGCATTTCTGATGGAAATCAGAGAGATAGAGAGCCGTGCTCCACCTATGCTTTTGTTAAAACTCAACTAATTCAATAATACCAAACAGAAATCAAATAACCCAAGCATATTTTCTAATCTGATGCTGGCCTTTTTTTTAACCAAAATGCCCCGTGGTGGTTTGGAAAACGTGTGAACTAATTTTGAAAATTAGACAAATCAAACAGGTATTTTAAAATGGAAAACATTAAATGTGTCTAATAGGTAAATACTTTTGGATAAGCCAATTAAAAGACGACATGTAATACAGTTTGTCATTATATTTACAGTTGCTGGACAAAATGAACATCTGGGGAAATATGCAATATTTTTATTAAGGTGTTTTACCACCATTTGGCTTCCAGCCTTTTTAAAGTAGATTCATACAACTTTTCAATAGTCTCCAGTTGAACATTGTCTGTGCCAGTTGTTTCAGGGATGCTGGAAGAAAGAACAGACTTTTCTCTCTTCCCCCTAAATCTGCCCACAGTGGTTTAATAATATTATCATCCAGTCTGGAATGACATGAAGAAACAAAACCAATAAAACAGACTAAATTAAGAGGAAGTGGTGCAATGTCTCCAAGATGCTTCAAGAAACTCCCTGCAAAGCTCCTGAGAAACTCTGTAAGTGCACAGAGGGCAGAAGCTGTTTTGAATGCAAACAATTCTCACACCAAATAGTGATTTAATTTAGTTAATTGATAAGGTAAGTCTATTGATTACATTATTGTTGACATTATTCTCATTTTACAGCATTTTTACAATAGTGCCTAAAACTTTGAACAGTACTGCAGCTTTGCAGGTAGCTTTCTTGAAGTGTGTTGGAGACACAGTTCTTCTGGATTTAGTCTGTCAGCAAAAGATAGAAATGCAGCTTTGCTTTTAGCTGCTGAAAATACAAGCGCTCTAATAATTTTGGCCACCGCTGCACAGTATATGCATACATACATTTGTACACATATGCCTTTTTAATGCAGCTCAATTTAGTGCAGAAAAACCAAAAAAACAGGCTATGTTTAGACACGCTCTAAAGTAATAACCATAAATTACTGCACTCTGCGTTCGAACAAATCACGACACTCCCATGCTGGCCTGAGGACAGCAGTCATTTCCATTGTGTTAGTTTCTCGTGTTCATAAAGAGCATATCTTGGAATGAAACTGCAATTATATTACGGTCCTATGTTTGGCAGAATCACAGAGTCTTGCTCCGTGGCGTGCTGTGTCATAAATCAAACGGCTCTTAATTATGGGAGCTGAATGAGTTGACAGAGGCCTGACGTGGCCTGATCTGTCTTTTCAGTACAGCCTGGCGCTTTTATAGCGACTAATAATGGAAAACTCACTCGGAGAGACTCGGGTGGCCTAACAAGAGCTGGCCATGGCATTGACAGTTCTGACCGCAATCAGTCTTCAGGCGCTAGGAAGCCTTTAATGCGTTTAACACACCTCCCAGCTTCGAAGCACTGCTCATGTATATTCCCGCATTAAAACTGATTGCACTGCCAGCAGAAATGAACAGTTTTCTTTGGTCATTAGAGGTTCGGTGTGAAAAATGGCACAACTTTAGCCCTAGCTTATTCAGGGAGGAAGCATTTAGCATTGCTAGATGCTTATTTGGGTTGCTCTGTGCATTGACGATAAGCCGCTACGCGATCATGCATGTGAGGCATGATAAACATCCCTTTGAAAAGCTCCCGGTGACACTAGCAGAGCTAATCTCCGTGATTATAGCGGTATCCATTACATGCTGCTACTTGAAAAAGCCGTTCAGGGTGTGCTCTTTGTTGTGTTGACAAAGACCAACCTCAATTGCAAAGAAATATTTTTGCGGAGGTCCTAAAGACAAGTCTCAAATACCTCCTGGCTTGGGCTAGCATCATACTAATAAGCAATGGGGTAATGAAATGCACCTCTCTAATCAACAAGCCAGCTTCTGTAGGATGTAATGACAGCCTAAGGGTATCACATGCAGCCATGTTTACTTGATCTCCAAAACAGATGTATTTTGGAGCAAGTGGAGGCGAAGCCCAATGGAAACCACAAAATGGCTCTAGAAGCCACAGCATCAAACCCAAAGAAGAAAAAAAGATGCAGCATCATTTTAGAAGGAAGCCAGAATCATCATCTGAGAGCATGTGTATATATAGAAATCTCTAATACGTTCAACATGGCCTGCATCTGGACCGGGCACACTTGATGCATTGCTTTTAGGAGGGCAGCAACTCCAATGGCTTTCGAATGTGGGTGGACATTTCTGGAAGTCCTCACAGCCGAGAGGTTGTTTAATTTCTCATTCTCTGTTAATCCATCATCTCCTACAGCTCTGTGCCTGCTGATTGGTCCAGGTACCGTAGTGCAGGGTCCCCAGAATAGTGTAAATTTGTGTTTGTCTTTGTGCCAGAAAAAACAAACACTTCCTCTGAGAAAGTGTTTGAGCTGTGGAAAAACCGGAGACGGATCACACCCGGGAGAACGACTGCTGCCTGCAGCCCAAGAACTGTGTGTTCAGATAATATTGGAAAATATTGGTATTTCTGACAAGTTCTATGCACTTCTGTGACTGCTAAATATAAGACTAGGAGATTTAACGACATAAAATACAGAAATTAGTCAAACGCTGCTGTCTTAAATTTGTTATTCAGACAATTTATAGAGTACTTTTGCTGTGAAAAAAAAAATCATAATATCCAGGGTGATATAATTTATATTCATAGGTAGACTATCAGCTTTTTTAGTAGTGTCTTGTATGTGAGTCATCATCTAGCAGTAAATGGATAAAGAAGCTTTTTAATAAACAAAATCTAGATGGAAGAAATATTCATGGTCATTCTTGCACTCTATTTGTTCAGTTTGATAAGTGTGTGTGTGTGTGTGCTGTTGTTCCAGACTGGGTTTAAAAACCACACAGACTGCAACAAAACCATTATTATGCACTCTTTTTATAGTGAAAGTGATTGAATTAAGTACATTTAACAGTGAATTTAATTATTTTAATATTATGTATAAAATGCATTTTTTATTTCTATTATTCTTTATTCATTAAATATTATTGTGTGTGCATATTATCTTTATGTATAAGTAAAATATACATGCATTTGTGTGCATTTATATATATATATATATATATATACACACAATAAATATACACAGCACACACTCATAAAAAAACAAAAAAACATCACGATTAATCATTTGACAACACTACTGATTAAATACATTTAAGTCAAGTGCACTCTGTATGAGTAGATAATATGTATCTATCTGTATTAGTCCTTTTGTAATCTGTATTTACACATTTCTTCTCATAATGTACTTTGTCCATTCAACAAATGCATCTCGAATACATACAGTATACCTGAATTTACCAGTGCCATTGAGATGCACCACAGTCACGCACTTCAAGTATTATAGACCTCCTTGGTACGAACCTCTATGAATACTAATGAGATCACGCAGAGTATCAGACAGAGAAGTGGACCAGTGCCAACCTGTAAACTTTATCTACTGGCACGACAAAGACAGATTTACCACAGCTGTAATATCACAGTATGGGGTTCACAATGTCCACTTTCCAGCAGACTCTTCCGCAAACATATTGAGGAGCACATGTGCTCTTAAAACATTATCATATTAAAGTTACAATCACAGGGAAAGAAGTGGCTGGAAAAGCAGATGGTGGCGTTTTATGCAGCTGATATTATGCAAACCGTGCCCTGAGGCTTGCCCCTATTTACTTCTCTTTAATTGGCAGACGAGTGTGTGGTGCCAGACAGCCAGGTGGCAAGGTAGCGCTCCTGCACGTTACACCCAAAGAGAGAATTATACATTTATTTATTTCTCCTCAACCTCTCATAAAACAGGCCACTCTTATGCACAATAAGCGCTCTGTTGATCATGATTTATTTAGAGAGTAGACAGAACGAATTAAAGGTCGACTTGTAAACACTGCACACGAGAGATTAAATATTACTTAAAAGTACTGTCAGTTGTTTCACTATGATTAGATAGTTATTTTTAATGATTACAAGCAGTGCCAGTGTTAAACTGCTATGATTAGAGCTCAGTTTGAATGCAATTAATTGCATAATACTATATGCAGATTAATTCATCAAATAAATCACACTTATATCATATCAATATTTACCCTTAATCAAAGGCCATCGATGATGATAATTTAGACATTAATTATTGCAGACAATACGTTTTTAATCTACTGTTGGGTCTAATACATTCCAATTTTAACAATAATATATATATAAAACACTGGCTACATATCTATTGGCAGTGGGCGTTCAAAAAAATCAAGCAAGGACTATCAAGGACTACGCAAGACTATTTTTAGCCATTTGTTCATGCTCACCAAGGTAACCTGGACCGCTACCTAGCATGCACAATGAATATGAAACAACAACCCAGCACTTTGAGCCATTGATTAACTCTGATTCACCCGAGAGTGTGCTGCGCTAATAGCAGCATACCATCTCAATGGCCCTTAGCCCACAGAATGATTTTCAGGTCAAAGAGATACCATTTTCTTTCTGAAATTGGTCTCTGAGACCTTCTAGAAGAAAGAAGAATCTGACAGCAAAATGAGCTTTGTTCATGTCTGATGAAAGACCCACTTCAAAAAGGAGAGGTTCAAAAATTAAGCATCAGATGGGAAATGAAGTCCAGTATGCTAAATTAAGACTTTTCCTTTTGAAGAATTCCATTTCCTCGCATGATGAAATATGCTCCTCATCGCTGAGTAACATGTTATCAATAGTCAGCTTCCTGAAACTTCTGAAGATACTTCATCAATCATCTGGAGACTGTCTGGGTCCCTGGAAATGAGTGGATTGAATCTTGGCGCAATTTCATAAAAATGTTCTGAAGCTTCTGCCAAATATACAACATGCAACATCTGCAAAAATGTTGCATATCTTTTCATTTTCCAGCTTCTTCTTTTTCTCATAAATCATAATAATAGCATGTTTTTTTGGTCTTATACAGTACAAGGTGCTTCAACGATTAGCCTACTAAAATCTAAAAAATGGTAAATGCCTAATTAATCATTCTGTACCATGGTAAATTTTAACATACTTTGGCATGTCCATCTGATACCATCTGCATGCTGTAATAGTGCCACTATTTTGAACATTCAAAGCAAAAGTTTCCAAAAGAAGAAAATTCACTTAGTGTCCCTATATAGCACTGTGAAGAAGAAGATATAATCATAGGCTTCTGCAGCATTTTGTTTTTTTGGTAAATGCATCAGTCAACATTCTGTACCATAGTACATTTGAACATATTTTGGTCTGTCAGATGCCATCAGTATATTATAACACTGCCGTTATTTTGAACATTTCAAGGCTAAAACTGAAAATTCCCTTACTTTCCCCATATCATAGCACTGTAAAAATTATATGATTGAGTCATGGCAGCTTATATTTACTTGAACTAATCAAAAGTTCAACAATTTCCATTTTTTATAGGCTGCATGAAATTCAACTTGATGTAAGTCAGTTTAATGTAAACAAAGTCAAAATTACTTACACCACCTCTTTTAATTGTATTTAATTTAACGCAGCAGCCGAACAGTTTTGAAGCAGAAAAATGTAATAAATTCCTTGATGAACTATGCAGTATTTTGGCAGACTCTTTGGAACAGACAATAGAATAACATCCTTAATATTTCAGAGCACAACCTGCCAAGTGTCATTTCCGCATCCAGCGACCTCCAAACTCCGCCCGGCAGCGACAACTCACAACATAAAAGAGTCATTCAGATGTCAGGCACAGGTAAAGAAAGTGTGCTTTGTGTGAGTTAGCAGGGGATCTGGATACGGAGGGCATGTGAGCGTGCCTTGTTTCTGACACGATTTCACCTCTCCCAGGGCCTCCGGCAGTAAACACTTTAAATAAATGATGCCTTCTGAGATTCTCATTGGCTGCTTCATCGGCTGATTATTGCCACACACTATGCTAGCTCGTTTATTTATTTCCTGCTAGAGGTGAGACAATAAGTTCCGTCTGCTTTCTGGAAATTACTCGTAATGAAAAGGTTCTTGGCAGCTGATTAAACTGTTTAATTTAAGCGTAAACGTGTTGAGGGATCCATAAAACTATATAGCTTTCAGCATAAAATTGCAACATGGAAATGTATGATCTTGTGTCATTTTGATAACATTGTGGCATGTAAATCATCTTACTAGCGCCATAAATCACAGTTACTTTCCATAGTTTCCATGGAAGTTTTTCAGAAAATGTGAAAATCTACTTTGTAGATCTATTGAATGCTGAATTGTAAAAGGTACATTGGGTTGTTTCCTGGTAAAGAACCTGATGAGTGTTTCTGAAGAGCATCAGGACACCGTGTTTCTATCTATTCATAGTATTTGTACTGCACTTTTTAAAACGTTGCAGATGACTCAGCGCCATTGATTTCCTCCATTTTCATTAAAAAATGCCTGCAAAATCCAATTTTGCCTGCGCCTCAAAATAAAATTATAAAATTAAGCCAAACATTAGCACCAGTTCGTAAACCCATTTCCCTCCTTGCCTCAACTTAATTGCTGATGGGCTCCATGCATTTTCAGCCATTTAGGTAGAAACAAATTCGGCAATAAACTCTGTGAATAAGAAGGAATACACATTACTATGTGCAATAAAGCCATGTTCTTTTCCCCCAAAGGGGATGATAAGGGGTAAATAAACAATAACTCAGAGGAAAAAAAGTGAAGAATTGTGGGACAGCAGAATTCATAACCATCAATTCAGCTGAAAGCTTTCTGTCATAACCCCGCTGAGTCAACAGGCCCCTACAGGCATGGTCCATATTAAGAAATCTTTTTTTTTTTTTTTTTTCAGAGATTACTCTTCATAAGAGGCACAGCACTCCAGAGAATAAACCACAGGAGACAGGAAGTGTTGAGACACCTACTATGCCTGCAATTAATCCCCTGAGCCACTGATTCAATCTGTTGTCGCCCTCCAATATAATACAATCAGAGAGCATTGAAAATATATAAACACTCTGGTTTACTCTTGGACAGCTGTGTGGATTTGTTTCACAAAATATGTGTCAAGTGTGCTAAAGCAAGGAAGCACGGTAAACTTGCTTTAATTGTTACCTTACAGAACAATATAGTGTTCTGGCAAACCTCTTGCCAGAAATAAAAGAAAAATTGATTTACTGCAGGTACAGCAAACTTTAGCTGACCAGTGTATCCAATTGTTTTGATAGTTTCATGTTTGCCTTTTTATTATATATTTTTTTACATTTAATTAAGCTCAAAAATATTGAAGTACATATAATTCAAAAGAAAAGACTATTTTGCTAATTCTCCTAAGAAAAGCTATGTTAAATCACAAATCTGTAATATGCATAATTACATTGCATATAATATATATAATATGCATTTTATATATATATTTATTTATTTATTTATTTTCCTTGTTTGTTTTGTTTTGTTTTACCATAAATGCTTGTCCTACATTTTAAGTGCTTTAATTTCGAAGACAAGAAGTCATGTACACATAAATATGTACTTACTGTAAATCTCATATACATTTAAACTATAGCCTATTTCCATTTAATTGCATTCAGCACTCACTCCACTCATTCACGCTTAAGTGTCTTTACAAAAATATTATTTCATTTTATTAAGTTTAGTTCATGTTGATTTCAGCATTTACTAATGCATTATTAAAATCACAAGTTGTGTTTGTTAATAAATAATAAATGCATTGTCTGTTGCTGGTTCATGTTAGTTCATACATTAACTAATGTTACCAAATGACACCTTTTTGTGAAGTGTTATACTCTGTTTAGTTATGCTAAAGTGTACGTCTTTTACACAAAAGCATGTCTTACTTAACTTTATCTTGTTCCAAACCCGTGGATCAGTATTTTGTATTTCAGTGGTACACAGTTGCACGTTTCGGATGCAGGGCCACCCATTTCAGGCGGGTTCATCTCCATCTCCTGACTGGAAGGTGATGTTAATAAACTGGCAGATTTAGCACATTCTCCCGCCAAAAAGATGGATGCAGATGTAGCTTGGCTAGCTCCTCTTCTCTGATTACATTGTGTTTGAGGTCTCAGGTCTGCCTGTGCATGCAGAAAGCAATATCAGAGGACATGATGTGATGCACAGACAAACACATATTTCATGTTTAAATACTAGTTTTAATCTTATAATGTAAAACTTCATATTTAATTGATTTTCTTACAACAGTTTTCCAAATACAGAGGCATGAAGTCTGAAAAGTCTCAAACCGGTCACATACTCTTTGTTGAAATGACTGGATCCCCCATTTACAACACAATACGACTAAATCTACCATTGACTACGGAATATTAAATGAAATTATGCTGAACCCTTCCTAACCTTTTCATATCCTGACAGACTACTAGCTAACTTTGCAATACACTGGAAAGTATTTATTTTAATGAATCTTCATGGCATGCCTCTAGTAATTATTCGGTTGTTAGCCCAACTCGCTTCATTGTTCATGCAGACTTTAAGGTCAACAACCTTATTAAAGGTACCGACTAATCTGAATAAGACCGTAATTATTGCGGAGAAAAAGAATTCAATTAAAACACTAACTCAGAGGACAATAAATAATTTTCCCCTGACAAGAATTGAAAGTTTATTTGCCAGGCCATTCGGCAGTTAAAAACATAATTGCTTTTAAAATATTCAGAGCATAGCACTCAATACGTCTAATAAACGATTCGAGATTAACTAAATTAATACACGAGCAACATGCCAGTTTCTGCCTGCTTAATGCAATTGTTTTACTCTAAAAATACAGTAGCGCTCTCTCTCCGTGCGTGAAATTTATGAGAATATTCAAAAAAACAAATAAGGTGAGACAGGTTGCAGATATTTTAAGGTTCATTTCAAAGCACAACACGACACATGCTGTGCATACATAATGTGCGTGATAAGGCAGCCGGAGCGCCGAAGGGATTGAGAAAGAGAGGCTTAGACTGGGGAAAAGTGTCTGAACTGCTCTCCTCTCTCTCTTTCTCTCTCCTACTGTCTGCCTGCAACCGATCCTGCCCTCTTTCTCCTTGACAGTAAGTCCCTGGCACCTAGTCAGCACACTGCCATCCAAGACAGAAAGAGAGAGACAGAGGAGGAGCAGACAGTCCTGTTATCATCTGCCGTGTCGTCCCACCACCACCTCCTCCTCCTCCTCCTCCTCCCTCCTCCCTCCATCCCTGCCTTATTTACTCCCCTCATTGTAGCAGGTTTAAGCGAGAGCCGTAATCTTCAACCACCCAGCCAGTCTGTCCCCGGCTTCAAAGGGAAGGTCCAGATAGGTCTGGGATGGAGCTGGGCTATCTGCTAACTTTCTCCCGTCAGCCTAAGGAGATAATCATTTCAATCCTGCCTGGGAGAAACGTTTTAATAATGCTGTAAAGGTGACGTCTGCCTGCCTTATCGGGAAAGGCAGATGCATCGAAAGGAGGTGGCCAAAAATACAGAGAGAAAGAAGAGTAAACTGATAAATGGCTCTGCTCTGTCTTGGTGGGATATTTGTGATATTGAAATCTTTTCTTTTTTTTAAATAGTTGAGAACCATGAATTGTGTGCAACTCTTTCTTATCAGAGTACAGCTTCCATGCATAGTGATTGTTAATTGTGGTGTAGATTAAGTGAGAGTAAAACCTGAATATCATGGTTACACTCAAATTCTTTATTGGCATCAATGGTTCTATGAAGAACTGTGAACATCCATAAATGCAGAAATGGTTATTTATAGTAAAAAAATGATACTTTTAGAAATCAAAAATAGCTTTTATGTGGCATCACAACAAACACACCCCATTGGGAGGGGGACCAAATGCCTGGGCTTTGGCATTATTTTCTTTATTGACTGTCTCCTTACAGTCCTCACAAATTTTATGCATGTGTATTTGCATAGCTTTGATCGTTCTCTGTAGACCCACCTTCTTGCACTCCTGATTGTTCGATTATGTACAATGCCTGCATGTTGTTGGTCAACCTACTAAACATTTTAGGTCTTAAGTCTCTTTTGAACATTCACTTGATACTAAGTATGTTATACTTACATGTCAACTAACTCTCATTAGACTATTAGTACACCCTGAAAAATGCTGGGTAACCCAACTGCTGAGTCAAAAACAACCTGATTGCTGAATTTGTCCATATTTTACCCAGAGCTGGGTTTTATTTAACCCTTATATCTTAACCCTACCTCAACTACTGTAATACTCTAATAACGCTCTAAAGAGAGTTAGTGGACATGTAGGTGCAACATTACTTAACAGAATGTGTTAAAAGGACCGCCAAAATAGAATGAAACCAGACCATCTTGCTGGTTAAGCTGGTAAAGAAGGCTTGTGGGTACACAAACATCCCAAAAGCCTATGATGGGACTTTTTGCAATTTTGTAACCAACATTTAAATGGTTTGACCTCAGGAATGTAAGAATGGACCATTTTACACACATCATACAATATTATTTTGCGCCAGATTTACAGTTTGCACCCCTTTTTACCATTAAAAACTGCTGACAGGACTGTCAAGACAGGCAGTGAAACATTTGTGTAAATATGGTTTCTTGCATCTGACCTTGTTGCATACACATTTATAGAAATTTCCCTGTCAGATGCAAAATGTATGAAAGAAGGGTGTTAATATAAATGTATATATATGTAACATATATGTAAAATGGTTCACAACACAATGTGGTGGTCCCCCTATAGATTGTCTAAAGTGGACTATTGAAATAAAGAGTTACCTGTATCCAGTTATGATGAGTGGCCATGGACAAGCCTTGGACATTCAGTAGCCAAAAGGACTGTATCCTGTTTTTTATGCAAGGCAATTCCTGACTCTCTTATTAAATGCAAGGACAGTTTCTTTGCTGCAAACTGGGGTTAAATGCCTTTCCCAAGAGCACAGTGGTGACTGGTGCTCATTACCAGCCTTAAGCTTTACTCACTTCATCACGCCACCTCTCTGAAACATCTCAGCAACAATGATTCATGGTGCCTTTCTTTCCTGATACGCCACGGTGACCGCAAGACATAAATACCGTGAGCGCATGACACGTGTGCACCTGCAGAACCTTTCATGTTCTGAGACAGATGGACACAGCAATCCTGCGTTTCAAAGGCTCATCCAGAAAGCCTTGCACACGACCTATACGAGGAGTCGCAGGTCACAGGCTTGATGTATCATAGGAGCCGCTGCCATTTTATTGCTGTGAAGTTATGAGTCTTTTTCATTCTAGGCCAGAAAGAGGAGTTGAAGGTGACGGTCGAGGCATTTCTCAACCTCTACAAAATGACTTCATGCGCTTTGTTCTATCTCCGAGCTTGACCACATGGATTGAACTCTGTCCAAAACATTCTATTCCAAAGTGAAAAAATTGCTTGCACTGGAAGCAACCAAGATTCAGGGTAAATTGGACATAAATGTGTAGTGTTTCACACGAGAGCTTTGTCAGATGTTTACACTTTTGTAAAGTGTAAAAGCTGTTTTCTGAAAAAGTGATTTTTTTTTTGACGTGCAAAAGAGACAAGAGCATTGTATTAAGCCTAAAACAGTGATAGTTCACATCAACCAGTACTCCAATCACAATTGCAACAACAGCTATTAGAGATGTCAAGCTAAAGATGAACCACAGCAAAAAGCAAAACTTTTATGGTCTTCTTTTTTCAGTTCAAGTAAGAGCAGGGCGGTATGTCAGAGAAACACACAAGGATATATACCGATTATTGAAACCAGGTGAAAGAAAGGACAAAGCAGATGTCTCTGAAAACTATCAGTGCATACACTGAGTCAAGTGCAAGCTTTTCTAAGCTTTCTAAACAAGGAATTCTCTGCTTTACTGGGTAACTTTTGATTGCTTTGCTACATTGTTCCTGAAGTAAATCACAGCACTATAACATCAAGGTCTTGGGCTTAAAGGTGCTCTATGCGATGTTGCAGGATTTTAGCTCGATTTAATTTTTATCTCAAACCGTATGCATCACCCCTTGATCGTCTTGCTGTCTGCCCTCTGAATACATTGGGAAAAAAACTGGTCTCGAAAGACAACACAGAGGCTGCAGTACCAAAACAAACACTACTATTAATGCGCGCATTTAACCCCACCTCTTCTTGCCGATTGGTTGGTCCGGTTGTGATCGTACAGATAAGAGCAACTGTGACAAATAATTACCCCTTTAACTCTCATTGGTCGATGACATTATGTAACAGGGAGATGTGGTTCTGTAGCCCCGCCCACTTTCAAATGCAAATATTCTCCAGTTCATTCACACTACCTTATTTTTAAGTTACTAAAATCTCTCACCTACCGAATGAGATAAGATACATTTTGGTTACCAATTCAGTTTATAGCCAAGCAAGCCTCAGCAGCCACAGCATGTGTCAGAGACACAAGTAAATATTTATTCTAAATACAGTGACGGAAATCTACCAGACAGGTAACTCTCACTAACCATACAGTTAACTAGCCAACAAAACAGAATTCGAGAATTCTTTTAAGCGAACACACATTGCCAGTGTCTATTGACTGTGATGGAACCCCCTACCATGAAGCAATTCTACAGCCGTGAGCTTTCTAAACTCAAGGACAGAGTGCACTCTAACGGCATGCTGGGGAGGAAATACAAGGCCTGGCAACAGAAAACATAAAAGTCTTTTTTTTCTAAGACCTTAGCCATTCTATAACAATTTATATGCCGTTGTTTAGTAAAGATTTTCTTTGTGCATGTGAGAAAATTATACACTGAACTGCAGATATCTAGTGTCTCAACCCTGAATGTTCTCCTCAGAGATCTGTTCATCCTCCCACACACGTAATAAACACTTTAAATGTTGTCAGTGGATACCTGAAGACACGATTATCAATGTAGTGTATAGGCCTGCCTTCAAATAGATCGTGTTCAAACAGATCAGATCCTGTCGGCTGAATTGTCGCTTCTCTGTGTTTTGCTAAGGAGCTTTACATTGGTAATGAATTCAGAAATTCACATTAAATATGTGAATGAGTAATTCACAGATAATGAGGTGTGAAATAAATATTGAATGCTTGAGTCATCCAGCATCACTGCGAATGCCAGTTTCCATATGGTGCAAAAACACGAGGTCGAGACGGCACATTGACAAGGACAATTCACTTGGACAAACATTATTGGTTTTCTGCTTTTAAAGCCTGTGGAATACTTCACTTCAAGTTGGAATTATTTAAGGTATTTTATATTTATGCTCATGCATTTGGCAGACACAACGAAAGCTATGCATTTTGTTAGTTTGTTCATTCCCTGTGAAATAAACCAATGACTCTGGTGTTGCTAGTGCCAAGTGTGAGCTGTAGAGCGCTTCAGAAATGAGCCCTAAAACCTGGTTAGCATTTTTAAGACACAAAGTTCCAAGAATTTTTATAAATTTTTGGTTACGTTCACAAGTAATGTTTACATATCGGCAGCTAAAAGGCGTCTAAATGGAAATCACCGTAAACTCATCTACTCTCTTTCGCAGCCTCTCTGTGTTTATTATCACACTTATACAAATTCTTACACTACTAGGTTAGTGTGCATTGACAGATAAGCATATACGTGTATGCAACTTTAAAATTTGTGCTGCGACGTTTACAGACATTGGACACGCCAATTTGAGTTTTCAATTCAAGTGGCAGCCCAAAAACAGTTGATTTAGTTATCAAACAGGGAGAAATTCACTTCAAGAATGAATAAAGTGCCATAGATGAGCATAAAGTATGGCTTCAAATGCACAGACGTATAAACTTCACTGGTTAACGATTGCATGAAAGACCAGCTGAACATAAACGCTTGCAAGTAGATGGTAATAATCATGACACTTGACATTTTTTCTAGATTTGCTTGTATTTAACCGGTTGTTACTGCTCATGTTAGTGACCTCTGAGCTTTATCTGCTGACTGTTCTCCAATAATGCAGCACCTAGTCAAATTAATTTCTTCAGAAAGTTATGAAAACATGTACTGTATCTGATATCTGTTATCTGATTTGAATCTGCATCTCAAGTGTCAGTCAAGATCTACAAATTATTGTAATTGAGCATAGTTAATAAATGTGTCAAAATTCTGTGTAAGATTATGTGTTAAAGATTGGAGTGGAGAACTAGGTTTATGTTGACTGTCAGCTTCTGTGTTATCATGCAAAAATCACTGACAGCTTAACTTGTTTTATACGTAGAACTTTTTTTAGATTCTGTTGATCAATCAAGCAAGACTATTTTCCTGGTGTCCAAGCATGTTTGGATATATATATATAGCAAACATGTATAGGGTAAAGTTGAAGAGCCACCTGGTTGCTGAGAGATGCTAATTTTGGAATCAGCTATCCAGGACGTGATGTCAAACACTGAGAGCCTCGGGCCTGCGTTGTCCTTGCACGAGCCCTCAGTATGAGAGGGATATAGAAGAATATTTCTGTTTAGTATGACAAGTTCCTATTCTATCCCTATATTGCGGACTGGAACATCATCCGAGCAGGTCTATGCATATACTAAACCCTCTGGAAGAGCTCTGGAGGAATTTTCCCTCCACATCAGAGATTGCGGGGATAAACTTTTGAACTGTTGGATTTCCTCATCTCTCGCAATCATTTCTGCATCTCTACCAGAAATATGAGGCTGGAAATAACCAGCCATTTTCTGTCAGAGAACAAATGTTGTGAAGACGGTTATTTATCAGAGAAGATGGAAGATGATGAAAATAACTGCTTATTGAAAATGATTTTTTTTCAATGCAAGGCTCCTGATGATTAGTTTTATTTTGTACCTAGCTCATCTTTTTCTTTTCTTTTTTTTTTTTTCAGAAATGAATTTTTATATGCCTCTCTAAGGTTTATGTGAAAACCTCTCCCTGAATTATCATTTTGATAGCTCTCAGTTTAGTAAACTCCATCTCCATAATCTCTCTCTCTCTCTCTCTCTCTCTCGTGCTGAAGGATACAGCAGTCAGCAGCGGCGGGATGGAGGATATAGCTCAGCCGGCCTCCTTTAAGCCTCTTGTGATATTTGACTGGACAAAGTCCAGCTCAGCAGCTGCGGCAGAAAACTTCCACTCTTTCTAGTCGTTCCTGCTCCTTCACCCCTCCTCCGAACCACCTTCTGGCCGATGCTGTGACCAGCACATCCAGAGCGCATCGCTTCCCTTCCCAATTCACCCAACCCTTTAATCCCTCTGAAATCCCATGGTGAAATGGAACCGGAAAAAGCACCACTCAGCCGTCTTTCCTAGCAAATCCTCCTCTGCTCTTGCTCTCCTTCTCAGCCCCTGTCCAGCCGGACCGAGAGGAGACGTAACGGAGAAAATCTTGAGTGACAGCGATGCTCCTTGCACCTCCTTGTTTGAACATCGACAATGAGGGCGATGTGTCTGTTGGGTGCTGGAAAAACACGTCTATTGCCTCCCCCTGTGCTCCAGGGCCCCGTAATTATATTTTCACAGGCGTGTGAGCAGCTTTCTGTCGACGCCGTCAATCAGATTTTGATTGAATCCACAAGAGGACAAATCATAGCCGAGGGAGGCCTGTGTCCTTGAGTTTAGATACAGTCCATATCTGAGGGAATCTAGTTTAATGATGTTTAAAGCAATAGTTCAATGAAAACTGCACTCACCCTTATGTCATTCGAAACCTGTATGACATACCACCTTCTGCCGAACGCAAAAGAAGATATTTTGAAGAACGTGCATGCTGCTTACAATGAGGAAAAAGTCATCCTCAAAATAGCTTTGTTTGGAGACCAGACTCTTCTGCCAAGGGTTTCAAATCATGATGCTACATAGGAGCTTTACATTTTTCCAAGGAAGTCTAAAAACAGATATAATCGTAAAGACCCATGTACAGGGTTTGAGAGAAAAAAGAAGGGAAAAAAAATACATTATATTTATATATTTTATAAAACGCTCTGAGTTTATATCAAGCAATTTAGACTTTGTAACTTGCAGTTGTGAGTTTACATCACACAACTTTAAAAAAATAAATATCTGAATTGTGAAAAGGTGTTTTTATTTATTTATTTATTGATAATTTAGAATTCAGTGTTGGAAACAAGCTTTCAGAATTTAAAAAATATAATCCTTTGAATTGAAATAAAGTATTTGTATTGTGATTGGCACAACAAATATCGCTCCAGAGCAGTTTTGCAGTTTTTTCTGTTTCTCAGATTTCCCACAGTCCTCTGAACACTTGTGTAGCCCCACGAGGCTTGAGATGTTCAGGTCCAAATCCATCCTTTTTCCCCCTACACTTTTGGATCTCATTCCTCAGGTGAAAAACCAACCTTGACAAGCAAACTGCTCACACTGATTGGTTAGCTGCAAAGCTGTCACCTGTCCAATCAAGTTCCAAGAGCGACTTGACAGAATCATATATTTCTATTAGGCGAAGCAGTTCAAACACATCTGAGGGGCTTTGAACATCTGCATCTCCACGTTAAAAGCCACTAAGGTTGCGTTGTAGGTCTGTGTAATTTGTGCTCAGTATTAAATGCCACGCACCAGCAGTCCTCCTCCCAAAACATCTCCCGGGACTCTCCTTTGCGTGTTTCTCAGACGGTAGACTCCCTTTACATGCTTGGAGGAGTAACAGAGCTTCAGAATACGTTTGGAATATCAATGCATGGTTTGTCAGATTCTCTCAGATGCCGTGCAATATTCTATCTACAATATCATGGAATATTGCATGCAGTGAGCTCACATGACGCTTTTGATGTGATATTTCCACGGTGTGTTTATTGCTTCAAGCCACAATATATTATGAATCAATACAATGTCAGACAGAATAAATTATGGGGGATCAGGTGTGTTTTTGCTACCAGTAAATAAGAATAATATTTATTTTGATGTTTCATCTTATAGTGAAGCTGTCACACACATTAAAAATGTTCCATATGTTTCATATCCGATCTTTCTGCACAGTTCATTGCACACGTACACATGTACTCAAACCTTACCCATGCTTTTTATTTCATTTCCTGTCCTGGCTCTGTGTTCATATGTATTGAGGTAAATAGCTAAATATTTCTTGCAGGCGGGTTTATTTGGGTGAGTGATTGACACTGTGAAATTGCATGCAGTAGCGAGAATGAGAGCTCACTTAAGGGTGCCAGAAACAGAGATATGGGAGAGGGTGGGGCCGCAGACTGAGAGCCAGGGGCCACTGAGGTGTGACCGGGTCCTGCCATGCCATCAAAACCAGCGCCAAAACATACTAACAACATTCCACAGTGCTGCTGAGTCGAGTGATGTGTCTGACAATTACAGTGCAAACATTCTAAATCCACATTGGAATTAGTCTATCCATTTATTTAGAATTAATTAGACTTAGATTAGATTAAATTTATTAGAATTAAATTAAATTTAGAATTAAAAAGCTAACGGTTCATTTATTTATTTATTTTTGCATGTGCAAGGGAATGAAATATTTGTTTAAGAACGCAAACAAAACAATTATATAAACAAATAATTTGGACACATTAGAATTGCGAGAGAATTGCGAAATATAATCATAGCATTGTTCTAAACACATCTTGCAATTGCGACAAAAAAAGGTGAAAATTTTAAATAAAATGATTGTTGTTGTCATGTGACAGAAAAAATAAGAACTGCATAAAGTGAAAAAAAAGAAACAATGTCTGAATTACAATAATTAATTCCAATACTTAAAACTGTTAAAAAAAGTTAATCAGAAATGTAAAAACAATAAAATTAAAAATAAACTTGAAACGCTTTTTTATTTTATTTGATATTTTTTAATTGCATTGGGTGAAGTGAAAATAAAACTTCACAGCAAATAATGTCATTTAGCAGCAACAACAATACATCATCATCATGATTATGATCGCTATCACTATATTAAGGCAATAAATAATATAATATAGTATAATGCAATAGATTTAAATGATACACCGTTAGTCCACCTTTTCCATATCCACAGGCATCTGACATCAGAAATTGCTCAGTTTTTGCACCACAGGACTAATGCCTTTCCATTTTATTCTTGAATCTTTTTCTCATTTTTTCCACCTTTGTGCCGTTTCATTTAGGGGTCGGACCCTTTCTGTGAGGGCCGTGATTGCAGCCGTGCTGAAGTGCTCTGGGATCACCTAATGAATTGTCACCCGGTTTAACATGAAATCATATGAAAGTGAACCCAGAGGCCATTAAAGCACTTAATGTGAATCTAGAGCCTTCACCCTACAGTTCCACAGCAATCCATCCATCTTTTTCATCTTTGTTTTGAAGAAGCAGCTCTCTGAGCCCTAAAGCCTGTTCGTGGCTGCTGAAATGCAGAGGACACTCAGACTCTTTATCACAGTCTTATTTAATTATTAGTCTTCAGATGAGGTAGCAGATGGGTGCAATTTCCTAATTGGATTTATGTAACTGTCTAATCAAAATTGAATCACTCAGTGATACGCCGCATGCACGACCTTCACGTCAACTTCGTTATATCTGCAGCACTAACTGATGAGCTATTAACTGAAAAGCTAATACTTTTTTCCTCCACTTGCCCTCAAGAAATGGTTAGAACTAGCAGGAGCTGATGTGCTATCTGAATTATGTTTGCTTTATGCAACACTTTTAAAGTAGATATACACACTGCTCTTGATTAACTGAACAATGGAAAAGAACAATGTGTTTTTTGAGCGATTCAATTTTTCTTTTTGATTATTATTAGTATTATTATTATTTAATTCTTAACATTTAAGGAAAACATTGCTTTGGATTGGAATGGACAAATGTTTGGGGTCAAAAAGATGTTTGATGTTTTTGAAAGAAACTTTTTTTGCTTACCAATGCTATTTTTATTAAAAGTACAGCAAAAACAGCAATGTTGTGAAATATGTTTTAGAATTTATAATGGCTGCTTTATAGGTGAATATTTAGCTAAATATAATGTGATTAAAGCTAAAAGGTCAGCATTACATTATCCTTCATAAATCATTATAATATTACATATATATCAATAAACATTTTCTAAAGTTGAAAATAGATTTTAAAAATATTTTAGGCTTCTTTACAGATGTATATTGTGTATTACTGTTTATATGTATTCAATGCATGATATGAAATTGATAGTGAATATTTTTATTGTGTTATTTTAATATATTAAAATATTGTGAATATATTGTGAATATTTTAAGTGTTCAGGAATTGACTGATACCTCCATGAAATTAAATGGAGTTATTAAATACATATTATATTATATACATTTTTTGTGAGTGTTTTTTTTTTCTTTTTTCAAAATTTGTTTTTTTTTTTCAAATTCAATAACTGAAATAAAAAAAAAATGTATGAATATTCGTGATGAATGAAAATTGTATGTGTGGAGGAACTCACAAAGAGGATAGAGCGTTACACTCTAAACGTGATTTCATACATCCGGTGCAAACTAAATTATTAAAGGAGATAAAAGAATGAAACACCACAATTATTATCCCGTTAGCACTCTCCTGTCTCGCGAGGCAATCATCTGCAATTTCCATGCCAAAAATAAATAAATAAACAAAAAATTACCAAGCATGGTTGTTGTCCCAAGCAGCAACCTGAAATCAGATGCATTTGAGATATGAGTAATAACCAGTTGAGATATATTCCCTTCCATCAGAACCTGTCATTATTTTCCTTCACGGCGCACGAGATGATGGTGCAGCTGATGAAGTCCCTAAGAGCTTTATGATTTATATCACGCAATTATATCCCGTTGCAGGCAAATCTGCCTTGCTGGAAATCAAATTGCTTGCTTACAGACATTACACAACTGATGTTAATATTATTAAATGTTTCTAAGCATAATAAACCTGCATCAGTTTTAATGAGGCACACCTCAGCTGTAGGAGTATATTAGCTCTGTTTGTGAAGCTCGTGTCTTGAACAGCTTTATTGATTGTCTAACATATAAAAGAGAAGCAGGTAAACTCCATCCGTCACCCAGAGATGGCTAGTAGCGTGCATCTATTTATTGATTTTGGAAGAGCAATCAAATGGGAAAAGTATTGCATCGAACAGTCTGCCGGGACGGAAATGATGACTTGACAGTTTAATCGACTGATTATTCCAGAGGAGTTGTTTTTAAGGCGGCGTGGTCAATCCTCACGGCGCCGTCGGTCGAAGCTTAATGGGTCAAGATGTGGGAAACGGATTAAATTACATGCCAGCGACATTGTGGCCCTCATAACAGCTGTCATAATTCATCTCATATCCATTATGACCAATCGGATTGCTAACTTGTGAGATTTATGGATAGATTTATAGAGCTAGTGAGCGTTATTGATTACCGGCAAACACTGAACGTATCAAATGTACCGTAAAAGCCCAAAATGAATATTTATCTGTAATTTGGAAGTCAATAGTTAAATGTAAAAAACAATATCTCTACCAAAAAAAAGTGCTGACACTATTCAGAGTGGTGAAACTGTACTGCTATTGGTATTGACTGCTGGAAGGTACGGTGACAACACTACTCTCTGATTTGTTATACGAGACTGTAATCAATAATTGTACAAAATATGACGCTCTACAAAATGCAATTTCCAAGTCAACAGGATTATCTCATTGTGAATGATTCAGATTCTTTTCAGCACCGCAACACACTTATCTCTGCAGTAGGGTTGCAAACGGAGACACAACTGTATTTGTTAAAGAGGGTGGTGCTCACACATGCATGCAATGTGAATGAATATCAGTACAAAACACTGCAAGTTTCTGTTCACAAACACTGATCTGCAGCACAACTGAGGGAAATGACTTCATGAGATCAATGCATTTACTGAATCAAAAGAGTTACAATACAACACAGCACAACCGGAATCACTTTTGTTTGTGCTTAGCCTGCTCAAGTCACTTACAATGAACTCTGGTTACTAGACTGAATCACTTCAGTCACTGACTGGCTGAGTTCTGACAGTAATACTTTTTGTAAAGGAATATAAAATATTATTGTATCTGAATTTATTGCAGATGATTGTGCTACTTTTTTCAGGGTTCTTAGATGAACACGTTAAAAAAAACAATATATTTTTTTTATTTTGACAATTTATGATGAATTGATTGGAATTTGTTTTCAAAGTTCTTACCAACAGTTGTGTTTAGTAATGTTGTTACATATATTAAACTGAAAAGTTGAACAGCATTCATGTCATAACAAACAAACAAATAATATTTTGGTCATTAATTTGATATTTCTTTTTTTCAAAATGATAAAAAATGAATGTTTTAAAAAAAAACAAAAAACAGAAGCATTAGTATTTGTGCTATAGTATTTATAGTACAGTATCAAAACTCTATATTGCGTGTTGCAAAGAGCAGCATGTCAATCATCCATCTCGTCATCAGCAGCCTTTCAGCCTCCGGCGCCTGAGATGGAGAAAGAATGCTGTGAGGTCATGTTTTCTCCATGTTTTCATTCCCAATCCCTCCATCTCTGGTTCTGGGGCTCCCTGGTTCCTCATTTCCCATTATAAACTCTGGCGTTCTCGCTGGAGATCCTGCAATCCTCCATCCGTCGTCTCTCGTTCATCACTTGTGGGTCAGGCCACGGGTCCCATATAACGGAGCGGAGCCTTCGTCTGTTCTCTGTGTGAAGTTATTGTGTGGAGCTCTGTTCTCCCCGAGGGAGAGTCACACAATTTACTTTACTCAACGTACACCTTATTGTATCATATTGTGGCCCTGCAGAATCAAGAGAGGCCAAGCTCTGGGTCACACACAAACCTTCATACAAACAACCAAAAATACGACTGTAGACCATTTTGTACAACACTTTATTTTATGGCATGCTGCACATGAAGTCAGAAGAGAGGATACTCTTGGAGGAGTCGAAATTCCCAACATTAAAGCATTCAGTCAATCAGATGTCACAGACAAACAGAAACTAAACAAGACGGTGCCTTGACTCACAAAAGGCAATTTCATTAAGCGATCCACTGATGCACAACCACTTCGTCTGAATATTACATCTTCCCATTTGCTTTTAACTTTCTCATAAAAAACTTTCTCCATAGACATGTAGGATACACACACTTGCACACTTCCAAGTGAACTAGAAATGGCATTAAGCCTGTATTTGCCACCAAATTTGCCACCAGTTGTGAATTCTGATTTTTTTTCTCGCAGTTGTAGAGTTTATATTTCACACGTCTGTTTTTTTTTCTTTCTCAGTACTCACAAAGTTACACACTGTGTATATAAACATGCAACTGCGCATTGCATACATAAATTGTGTTATGTACAGTAAACTTACGATTCTTTTTTTTTCTCAGAACTATATAACTATAGTTACATTTCAGAACTGCAAGATATAAAATTCAATTATTGCAATTGTGAGTTAAAAAGCCCAATTCTGATAAAAAGTTTGTTCTATCCATTGGTTGCTGGATGGAGGCAGATCTGAAAGCGATTTGCAGAGGATTGAAAAAAAAAGTTGGGCAGGATTTATGAAATTTGTTTGAAAGAAGGAAAGACTTTTGAAATATGCATGCACCAACGAAGTGGGGGGGGTGCTAAAACAAACGACAGGAATTCATTTTCATGGCTTTTGACAAACTTACATATGCTTGAGCAAAGCTTTCTGCTCTAACCTCTCTGTTCTGCTCCAGCGAACAAGACCTGCTAAAACCAAGACTACACCAGATCTGTACAAAAACTCAAAGGATTAATTTAACACCAGGCAGACAGCAACAAGAGAGAAAATGTCTCTTTGGTTAGATTAATTGCTCAGTCATTCCAGGAAGACTCAGATTATGGGATTTCCCAACATGAAGATTTTCTTCAGAGGAGCTTTGGTTGATCTTTTTATTCCTTCACTCTGCCAGTGACATGGATATGCCTTCACGTCTACTTGTATGCATAAATGCATAAATACCCTGACTTCAATAATAGCTTTATTTCCAAAGACAGGTGCGAACAGAAAGAGATATTTGTAAAAGAAAGAAAAAAAAGTGCCGAAAGGAATCACTTAAGTGTTAAACCTTACATTAATAAACAGCTACATCTGAGAAGTGACAAGAAGAGAATTGGACTGGATAAGCATTTAATTAAAGAATCTCAACAAGACATCTTTCGCATTTACCTGAATAAATAAGTGTGTGCATGTTCTGAAATGTGTCAGCTTTACAACACAATTTAATATTACTTTGCGTACAGTGTCTACAAACTTTAATTAAAGAGAAGAATCTAATTATAAGCTGCATGAAATGAGAATACTTGTGAGAAATATTCAGTTGATCAATTTTTTTTTTTACTTTTTTGATAAGATGTGAGAAACGAGAATTCCCTCAATGCGAGTGGGAGATTATTACCAGAACAAAACATTCTGCAGATTTTGCATTCGTTCTTTTGTTGTTTAGTGCAGTTCAAAGAAAGCATTTCCATTTCAAAAGAGTTTGAAATGTGCGTTACACCACGTCCAAACAACAACAACACAAACGGAAAAAGCAATGCTCCTTTCAACACATTAAAGACTGCCATAAGTTAAAAGAAGGAAAATGGGCTATGTTATAAAAAGCCAAGGCTGTTTGTGGAAAAAAAATGTCCATATATTAAATAAAAAATGAAATGCAGCCCTTGGAAAAAGTCGTGTCAGTTTGAACTAAAGTCTCTCCACACGTGTGGCCAATCACAAATCTCTGTTTGTGGTCAGGAGTGGGATATTAGCATAGGAGAGCCAAATACCTCAAACTCATTTTGTTTTATTTAGTTTTTTCCATTTGTTCTTATGGCCATTGATCCGGTCTTGCGTCAAACCTGCCGTTATTGTACACCCGTACGCTTCCAGAAACCAGCTGTACTTATGCTAAACAGAAAAATCATCTTTATTGGGTCAGAATGATATCATAGCTCTTGAGGACATTGGTGATTACACATCCTGAAGAACAAAGATGTAGGGGTTTATGGGAAAGTCCAAAGGGGAATTTCACCGTTAGCCAAAAGCCAGCGCCAAACAAGCTGTCTGCCTGACAAAACAGGTCAGGAACAGAAAGAAAAAAAATCTGGCTTCATCCATCGAAGCCCTGATATAAATTCACAGGCCAACTGGAAACTGGATCATGTCGACATTTGAGGGCATATGATTGGAACTAGAAAAACACATAATGCTATATAACAATTGTATGTGTGTGTGTGTGTTTTTCAGCAAAAAATAACCTGTTTTATTCACTAGCCATAAACAATCCAGGTAACAGTAGTTCAATGTGCTAAATAGTAAATAATAGTATTTTTTCAGTGCTAACATACCTCTTTTCTGTGTGAATTGGACAGGACTAAATCATGTTTAACCGAAACTGAAACAAAAGGTGTAGTGCAACACAATTAAGAATTTGCCACATTTAACATTTTATAAACATCCACTTCATTTCTGACACAAACATGTGTGTAAAGTTGAAACACATCCTTTCAAATTATACCCAAATATACTTGATAACACACACAGGGATGGTTACGACTGATTTCTTTCTTTCTTTCTTTCTAAACTAGAGTTAGGTGTATATTTTAATCTGTTGAATCTACTGTTGTTGATCAGTTGTTTTTCGGCTGTCAAACATTTATATGACATGTATACAGGGTGGGCCATTTATATGGATACACCTTAATAAAATGGGAATGGTTGGTGATATATCAAAATGGCCACCATGGACACCACCCACAGGAAGTTAATATCACCAACCAATACCATTTTATTAAGGTGTATCCATATAAATGTGTGTATTAAAGTTGAAAGAATACTTTTTGTGTAAGGTAAAATAAAGAGTTAAGAACCAGAGTCACCTTGCGGAATTACGAAATAAAGCATTTTCTCAAACAACCTTTGCAAACGCTCCTCGCTTTAGCTTACCTGTCAAAAAGAAACTTTTGGAAGAAATGTTTGGTGTTTGGGTTGTTTTCAAACATTCTATTACATTCCTCTGTCTTGTAAAAGTACCGTCAGTGTTTACTCTTGGTGTTTCTTTGCATATTTTCGATTTATGGTTAGCATTTCTATTGCCACCCAGCTAAGCACCCTCGGGCTCAGTCTGCAAAAGTAGCCACGCCCCTGACTCTCTCTATTGGCTGAGCTAGAAAGAGACTGACCACTCAAAAATTTTTGATAGTGCCTGGGAATTGGGATATTTATAGTAGTCAATGAGCAATCAACTTCTAAGAGAATGTATTTTAACGCTAAAAATCTCACAAACATCACCCCAAGGTGTATGTGATGGAGCGCTGCTGTACAGTAGTCCCAATAAAGTAGCAGTGATTGTCAAATGAACAGCCACCCGTGAGGACATGAGTCTGCAGACCGCTTGGGTCCATCTGGCTCCTTTTTGCCTCTGGTTTACAGAGACTCCCTGAGACCCACAGATGTCTGGGGTGGACAGATATATAACTAGGCCAGGAGTGAGGCTGAACGCAGAGGTTAAAATCAGTGACATTTTGTTACAAATTCACAGTGCACTTGGACAGGAACCAGCTCCAATCCTTATCTGTGTGATGCAGCCCACATGTGTGGAGTCTTTCTCTGGCAGTCTTCACACCCTCCTTTATGAGGTTCATTGAGTGTGACCTCTTCTTCTCGCCCTTGCTACTGCTCACCCACAGGGAAACACACATGAGTTTACCCTCACATCAAGCTTTACGGAACGGGAGGGAACGACGAACTAAAAGGTAGTATACTTTTTTGAGTTTATTTTATACTTAAGTAAATTTCAAGTATATTTTAAGTATACTTCAGTAAGTATACAAATATCAGTGTACTAGTAGTATACTTGTCAGTGTACTTGTCATTTCAATACTCTTTGAGACTAAATTGGCCCACTTTCTAGTAAATAAAAGTATACTTCTAAATATAACAGTAGTACATTGAGTACACAACTAGTTTACACTGCAACTACGTTAAAAGTGAACTTCTAATGCCGAGTTCAGACTGCACGATTTTGACTCGTTGACAGGTTTTGAGAAGTCGCGGACAAACACCCGAAATCACAGGCAAATCTGTGCTCGTTCACGAGAGTGACAATCACACAGTGTGTACTATCAAAGACACGATCTGAGTGAATCACTGACGAGTCGTCGACACCCGAGAGACATTAGGCATGCCAATTATCTGTGAAATGTGTTCTGACTGAATAACATTGGCAATTACCTTCAGCCAATAAGAGAGCCACATCCAGGGCAGCGGGATGTTGGGGGAGGAGTTACGAAGGTATAGAAGGTAATTATCCTCATCCATAATATTATTTTCGTTGCAAATGAAACGAATTGAATATTCAATTTGTGTGGCAAGCTTATTTTGCTTACTATTATTTTTTTATAATAATCCCAGTCTTACGTGAGGACTCCAGTCATGTGATCTCGCATTGTTTCCATGTGCCTTCTCGACTGTGTTTGGAAGTGAGACAAAGTCGTCGGCGATTCTTCCTGTTGTAAAGTCATGCAGTGTGAAACTCCATTTCGCCGATCTATCATGCAGTGTGAACACAGCAGCAACTGATTTGCTCATTTTCTAATTGTACATAAAGTACATTTAAATGTAATTTGAAGTACATTTCTGAGAAGTACACTAAAGCTTTTTTTAATTTTTGTTTAAAACAAGTATACTAACAGCACACTTGAATAACCATTTTTCATACGCAGGGTAAAGGATGTAACATTATGCAGATGGAAACCACTTCCGTCCTTCATGTGTTCACAGCGAGGCCCTGAAGAGGTTCAAACCATTACAGGTGACTCTCTCCGGGACCTACAACCTCAAACGCAAGGAATCATCGAGAAAAGGTGGAGTGGGCAGACAAAGCAAAGAAGAAGAAGAAAGCGGGTGAGAAACATGTGGGTCATTAGCGTGTAGTCGTACTGCTTCAGTGCATCTGCTGTTCATATCAGCGCACTTGCACTACGAGCAAAGGAGCCTCCGAGGAGACCTCAGGTTAAGACCACATAATATACATGTGAAATCAAATCCTCATATTGACAGCACCGGCCTGCCATTGATTCCGAAGACCACAGAGGTTTATGGGATGTTATGGGGCCGGTGTAGAAAGGCGATTTAGACTCACCACATAAACACTATGGTGTGAATAACGACGGAGCATCTTGCAGTCCCAGACACGTTTACGGGCCCCGCGGGGTCACCGACCTCTTACTGCATGCTCCACTAAAAAGCTGGAATCGGGAGGGATATTACGCCACGTGCAGAGAATACTGGAGCGTGATTTAAGTGAAACAGCATATAACCATGGAAACATGCAGATTTTTGCCGCTTTGTTGTTTTGTTGTTGAACTCGTGCTGCACAATGGGATATGATTTCATACCAAAGCAAAATGCATACTATATGTAGTGACAAGAGAATCCAGGGAAGACACATTGTCATGTGAGATTAAGCAATTGTTGTGCATTCCTCTTTGTTTTCCTCACCACAAACACAACAGAATAAAAAGAGAAGTGCTGGTGGTGTGAACACAGTACAAAAGCACTTGACAAAACAGACTGCTATTATGATTTAAGAAACAAATAGATCAATAATCGACTACACTTTATTTCGATGGACCCTTTACACAGTCTACTATCTATAAGTAACTTTGTAAATACATGTTCTGATTAAATTATAACTACATGTCTACTAACTCTCAGAGTAGACTGTTAGGGTTGGTTTAGGGTTAGTAGAATAAGACATCTTAGAGTTATTCTTCTAAAGAACATTGAATTTGTGCATTATGGTACTGGAAGACTAGTCTGGATCCTATTTGTGGAAAGTGTCAAAAATGAGCAGCAGAAAGCACAGACAGCAGACGGTGTGGTGTGGTGTGGTGAGGGTTCACTCGGAGGGGAAGATTTGAGTTCAGACTCTGAGCTTCAGACACGGGCTGCTGTGACCGGGTATGTGTTGTACCAATCTACACCTGAAGCCCACATAGAGTGACCCTGCTGAGCCGGGACAGGTCATGCTATCCATTCCTGTGTTTCACTGGAGGTTGTCTACCCTACTTCCCTGCTGCTTTCCTTCAAGTTTTCTTGCCATGGCCCATGTCTATCTTTAGACACACACACACCTCTACAGACTCAAACAGATGGATCTTCTCAATAGGCTTCCCTTTCTCCATCACAACAACTCTTGGCAATTTCTCTGAGAAAAAGGGCGAGAGCCAGCATTCCCAAAGCAGCTCTCACCCAGATCTGAACTTCATAAATTCCAGCATTGTCTTTATCTCCATCAAAGTCATTACACTTCCCATTAGAGCACTTGCCAGCCATGTCACAACTAACATTAAAATGATATATGAGCTCAAAAATAGATGAAACCGAGGGAGGAAAACGGATGCATATTTCTTTTCCGATTTCTCTTTCTGTTCTCTTCCACTCCTAAAATGTGCTCGCCATACCAAGAGAACAAAGGTTAACATTCTCTCCTGCTCAGCATCCGGCGTCTTTCTGTTATCATCTTTGACACTGAAACTCAAAGTTTGCCAAGTAGATCACCAGAGAGCAATCACTCTTTTCAATGTTTGCTTTTTTGCAACAAAGGACAGTTTCATAATCTCCACAGAATGCAATGAAATGCGAGATGTATTTGGGTCAGTGACACAATGCTCATTATATTTTCCAGATCTAGCCTTTATTCATTAAAACATTTTGCATTTTTAAATCAAAATTAAAATAATGAGTGAATGCAAAAAAAAAAAAAACCCAACATACCCTAAATAACAGTTTTAAGCCTATAGTGATTATTTATATTTTAGGGTTACCTAGCTCTGGATATATACATACGTAGAACGTATATAAAGTTACTTGGAATAAATTATTATATTTATTATTATTATGATTAAGATAATTGCATAGTGTTTCAGGAGTTAAAATGGCAACATGAATAGGTAAAATTATATATTTTAAGATACTATTGCTCCAACCGCATGCTCTAAAATTCGTATTTGTTAAAAATCTTCTTATATTTTACTTGATGGTTAAGCACTCAGTTTTTTTTACAATGGAGGCAAACAAAACCATTAACTGTAAACAGAATGAAAAACTTTTTTATTGAATATAGATTTGATATGTACAGAGAAGCTTTGTGTATATTTTGATACATCAGGTAAAAACTTTTGTGTAAAAACATTTTGACTGTGCATAACAGGAATCAAACACCATAGTACCTACGACGTACATAGACAACAAAATGTCATACAAATACATTAAAATGTGCAGATTAATCTTTGCTTTCTTTTAACGATTAAAAACAAATGCTGTATGATCAGAGAAAGACAAAGGAATACAATAATTTCATTTTTAAAAATATGTGCATTTGGCGACACGTTAAACTTTTAGCATACAAAAAAAATCCCTCTTCACAGGCACTTCCCATCAAAAACATTGTATGTATACAATGTGATTTAAAATAATAGATAGCAGCCAGCACCAAAAAAAAAATAAAAAATAAAATAAAATAATAATAAAACAGCTGCTGTTCTGGAAATGTCTGTTTGTAGATACAATAGTAGAAGCACATCATGTTGTACCACAGAACCCAGAACAATTTTGTGAGGAAGGACCAAAGTCAGAAAAATAGAGCAGATATGCTTAACATTTTCCACAATGAATGGATCCGAGACAGAGCAAGACGCCAGGAAGAGACTTGGAGGAAAGCACATGGGTCAATGGGCCTGGCTTTCCCTTTTGTGAGAGCTTATTGAGCTCTTTTAGCTTTAGCTCTGAAAAATGTGGCCAAGTGTTTCATGCTCCTGCCAAGATACAGTTCATAGACAAGAGAGAGTCATGTTACAGGCACTGGTGATACACAATCCCACGTAAAACCCACACACACGCACAAAACATACAGCACACATAAAAGTCAAATGACGTTTATTAGAGTGGTTTGGATTTTTGAACAAAGTTTAAAAGGCAGCTGCATTTAAAGGGACAGTAACTTATTCTCATTCAAGAAAGGACTTTCTGTTTTTTTATGTAACAAACAGTGGCAAGCTAAAAGTCAAATTTCATCATAGAAGCCATAAGGACAACTTTGCCTGCTTTTGAGAAAACAGTATGGACTGTACTTTGTGTTCCACATGAATAAGGCTAACAGGTTTGGAAGGACACGGGAGAGAGTGGATGACATTTTTATTAGTAGGTGAAGTGCTCTTCTGGACTGTATCTGTGAGCTGTAACCTGAGCTTTGTTGTGATATACTGAAACGTGTGATAAAAAAACTAAAGTGCTGAACAGAACTAGTCTCTGCCTGAGCCACTGAAACCAAAGACGGTTTGTATGACGGCAAAGGAGAGAGTCATAAAAGTAACAAACACACACAAGCACACTGCCTGGAAGCCACATGTATAGGAAGCATTATAGTTAACACGTTCCTGGTGGTATTATGCATCATCCAAAACCAAAGCAAAACATCGTTAGATTGTCTTTCATTAAAATGTTGCTCCACTTTTAAAACGATTTTAAGCCTCCTTTTTTAAGCCCCTCCCCTCCAACCACTTGTCATAGAGATCTTTAATGAAGAAAAAGACATTTGATCTCATTAGCTAAAGTGTGTTTCCATCTAAATTCACTCAATTAACTTATGCGCAAAATTAGAATATCGCATTAAACATTTGTGACCTCGGAGCACAAAAGCAGTCATGAGTAGCACAAATATATTTGTAGCAATAGCCAACAATAAATTTATGGGTCAAAATTATTGATTCTTCTTTTATGCCAAAAATCATTAGGATATCAAGCAAAGATCATGTTCCATGAAGATATTTTGTGAATTTCCTACCATAAACAGATAAAAACTTCAGTTTTCGATTAGTAAAATGCATTGCAAAGAACTTTATTTGGGCAACTTTGAAGGTGATTTTCTCTATATTAAATTCTTTTTGCAACCTCAGATTCCAGATTTTGTGTCTCAGAGCGCACAGACGAAACACCGCAACACACGTCATGTTATCTTTGTCAGGGATACCTGATGTTTTAGAACGCAATCATGTGAGGAACTATCAGGGGGTAATTATTCCAAATCATTTTGATGAGTTTGTTTTAGAATGGCTAAAACATTTTGAGACGGTTTGTGATGAGAACGAGGTGCTGGTTAGTTTTGTTATGCAATCAAATGCACTATTGAGGCAAAGCCATATAGAGGTTTTTTTTTTTTTTTTGAAGTGCACTACAGAATTTATTCGTTGAATGGGTTTCTTATCAGAAAAAGAAATCATTCCCTTTTCATGCAGATTTTCATATGCACATCTTGGTGTTTCCATCCAGAGTTTCTCTATGCAACATTCAAAAAATTACCATAAATATTGGTCATAGCTATTGAGTAACATTGCTTCATGTTGACTGTATTAGAGTATGTAAATTCTATTTAGTAGCACCAAACCAAATTCTTTGCTATTATGTTAGTATTATAAACTTGTTGTGAAAAGGGGATTTCCCTAATTCCTGAATTTCTGCAAATTTACTGTACAATTACCATCTTAGTAGTGGAGGAAGAGAGGCAGAAGAATCAGTTATGAAGTGGGTGGAGATGGGAGGCGACACATGAGGAGCGATTGAGAAGTATGATGGGTTAATAGGGGTTTCGGTAGCAGAGAGTCGGGGGGTTGTTGGGGGTCATAACCTTTCTGCACTCTATTAGCTGAGTTCAGCTACACTGCTGGAGTACTTTCACCCTGAACACTGTACACCTACAAAACTCTCGTAAGCACAACCCATAAAAAATCTCATTCTCAATTAAAATAATGAGGGTATATTTCAACTGTAAAATATTTGCACAAGTTATGAAAACAAATTCTTAATTTGTTTTTAAATACATAAAAAAAAATCATGAGCAGAATGCTGTAGATGAAAATATCACAATGAAAGAAAGAAAGAAAAAAAAACTGGCTACACTTGTTTTGATAGTCCACTTCAGACATTCTACTAGCTTTAAACATCTCAGAAACAATTCATTCTCATTCATTCACAACTACATGTCTACTAACTCTCAGAGCAGACTGTTAGGGTAGGTTTAGGGTTTGTAGAAGTTGGCCTATGCTTGCAAAGTTTCCGATCAAAACAAAGTGTTTGGAGATATTAAGCAGACAGTCTACTAATACTCTAATGACTGCTAGTTGACATGTATTTGCAAAGGTACTTTAGTAGAATGTCAAAAGTGGACTATCGAAATAAAGTGTCACCAAAAAACTTTCTAGACTTTGTAGCAAGCTTAGGTTATTATCTAAATATTGAATTTTTCCTTTTCATTTTGTGGTGAAATAAGACCTAGACATGTCTCTGACAGGTGTGGTGAAATTTACCCACCTACTTGTTTTTCTCTGCACACCTGACAAAAACAAGATATGTAGGTCACAATATGGTGGAAATAACTATGTATCAAAGACTTGGGCGACTGTCATGTGATTGTCAAGAGTACCTAGTGCCATAACGTCAATGAATTCAATAAACACATACACTTTTGTCAATAGCAGGAATGGGAGATAATTGAAGATCTTCAGTGTGTACAAAGACTCCAAACAAACAATTGTTTACCCAGAATCCTCCATGCAGTCTCCTTGTTATAGCCCTGTCTCTCTCCATTCAATATTATTGCTGTCATACAGTTTTTCCTACAGTTTTGATCTGTCATCTCAGGAGTAGAAGGGACGGCCCTTCTCAGGGGTCTGTAGACGGTTGAGCCGGGCGAGTTGGGTGGGTGAGGGTGGCACGTCTTGTCGGTAAGGGCCTTTGGGTGGAGCAGGAGGAGGGTTTTGGCTTGAGGTTGGTTTCTCCTCCATTGTAGGTAGCTTGGTTTTAGCCTCCTGCTCCTTTCTCCTCTGTTCCTGTCTCAGGAGCTCTTGGGTCTCTAGGAGGACGCGAGCATTCAGGCCAGAGGCGGCGGGGCCCAGGTAGCCGTTGGTAGGGCGGGATCCCTGGTAGCTGGAGTAACGCGGGTTCTCTTTGGCGGAATGAAAGACTTCACCAGGAGGATAGACTTTATCCCAAGAGTCCTGAGACACAGTGCTTGGGTTTTTACGTGGTTGTCTGTGAGGAAAAGAGAAAGAAGGGTAAAGTATTTTGATTTAAATGTGCCTCTTCTGACCTGGGCTAAACATTCTACTAACTAATTGACTTCAATGTCAGCTAATTCTCATTACTTTGCAACTATATGCCTACGAACTCTCAGAGTAGACTGTTTGAGTTACATTAGCTCTACTATACTATACTATACTACACTACACTATAGCATTTTGGCGGCAAGTTGTCTAAAAAAGGCATCTGCAAAAAAAATGACTAAATGTAAGTTATCCAAGACAAGCACCAGTCACGCTCTCCAGAAAATGTGAAAATCTAGTCCAGTGCTACACAAAAAGAGTTAAACACTCTGTTTGAGACCAGCTAGCGTACTTAACATCACAAAAGCAAATAACGGGTTCCTTCAATGTCCATCCATATCGGCCAATCAACTACTACACACCTGACATACCCGCCAGCGCCAGATCTCTTTCCTGCCTAAAGCAACGAGGGAAGAAATATCCAACCTACAAATTTCTTTGTCAACATGGTGACCATTGTGAGGGGTGTCCACTCAGACTGTGTCCATCTTCCCTCTACTCTGTTATTAGGATCCATTAAGCGGGAATGTGAAGTAGCTACCGTGCCACATCCCATCGCCTCATGGTTAAACGAAGCCCCACTCACACCTCACTGGCTTTGCACACTTAAAAGCATGCAAGTGTGTACGTGCACACTTCTTTTGGGATTCACACAAGAAAGGAGTGCTCTCAAAAGAATGCACACAATGCTGTAGTATTGTCCACAATTCAGAATGAAGTGAAATAAGGGGTGTTTACATCGTTTTGCCACTAGAACCATGCTGGGGGTGATTGCTGGGTGGTTTTTTACTTGCCTATAAGCCAAAGAAAGCCCAAATGTCTATATAATTACAGACCTTAGAAATGGCTTGGGTCCCCTTTTCAATGTGGGTCACCAGTTTTATTGATCGCTAGGTGGCAATTGTATATTTGACTGCTAAGAAAAGTAATAGAACAACTCTCATCAACAAGCCACATGATTTGAGGAGTAATTCATGTTTGTACAAATTACACAGCAAAATTTGCTTTGAGGTTTAGAACAAACCCCTAATTTTTAGTATGAACAAATATAATACTCATTTTGGCCTAGCAAAGCAGCACACTGAATCACATAGCTTCATGCACCACGGGTCATATTGTTTGGATAATAAATAAAAAATCAGTGGGGTTTGAAAATGAATCCATATTACATTCAGAACTGATTGTGTGAAGCATATCATTTAAACTCAAAGGCCATGAATATTGTATTTTCAAATGCGAAATCGAAGGTGAAAGTGACTGGACTCCAACGAAATTACAGTAGATTGTTGTATTTCATACTAAGAGCAGATCTCAGCAGAACACAAGCTGAGAGAAGCACATGACACTTCTCACAAGAGACAATGGTGTTAATAAGGGGGGAAAAAAAGATGATCTTCATGCTCTTACAGTGACGTCTGCACACTAATTATCACCTTGAAACAAACAAGACAGCTAGATGCAAACTTCATTACAGCATTAACGAATCAATATTAATTCAACAGATACAATACATTTTTATAACTTTCATTAAAGTAGTTAGTTCCGGTCCTGTATATGACGATACACCATCAATGTACCATCCTGAGATAAAACACTCAATAATCCATAGTGAATATAGTCAAGGCTAAAGGCTGTTTTTATCTACTGCAGGTGAAACCTTAAAAAAATTTTTTACTCCAGCTCAACCAATGGAGGGGATTGGGGGTGGGGCTTTCTGTCACTTTAGCCAATAGCAGAGGAGGAGACTATTTGGGAAAACTTTTTTTTTATTTTTCTTTAACAAAAACTACACAATTCACATGCAGATAAAGTGATATGAAATAATAAGCCAATCTCTACGATGATGTCATATCACAACAGCTAATAACATTAAGTGCAGCTAGTGTTTGTGAGTATCTGGGAAACAGCTGGTTTATCAAAAGGAAAACAGCTTTGCACACAGTGAACAATATTATCTCAACACCTTGAGTAATGTTTTCTATTTGTTAACAGGAAGTAGAACTAGAGGCTGGAATGCGGGACCCGTCTCTTATCTCTCCGAGAGTTGCCGTATTATAACATGCAGCTGTTGCAAGTTTCACATGACTTCCATTACAGCTAATCAGCGTACACTTCGCTTATCTGACATTTTCTGTTCCTCCCTTTCTTTCTCACTAATCCACCTCTCAAAAAAGAATCCCTTCATTAGCCAAGTGCTAAATCTGAATCTACAGTGTAAACACATAGTTGGATCCTGTTAAAGCTTGCTTATAATCCACAGTCTGTCCGTGTGTCTGTTGATTAATCCACGTTGCACTGTGATTGGTGGAAGGACGGCGTTCCAGTAAGTCTTTACATTACTAATGAGTGCACATCTCTGCCAGGTCCTTCAGAGGACAGGGGTCATTTCACACCAGCTTGACCCCGCTTGACCGACAGTATGAGATTATGAGTGGAATGCGCATCAAAGGGCCGCAGTCCGTGTAGAGTTTCCTCAGGGAAAGTGCTAAAGTTCGATCAGGAACCAGTCGGTGGATTCCTCGTAAAGCCGCTGTTTTCCTCTGAAGTTCACTCGATATAGACAGCGACACTGACGATGCTTAAGGCAGAGAGAAATAGTGGAAGCTGATTGGTTGAATTGATTAACTGTCATTATGTCCACGTAGTGTGGAATAGTGAATGTCAACCTCTCTATCGACCCTAGGACTTCTATACTGTCTTGGGAAAGAGAAGGGAGAAAACGATGGACGAATCTGGGATTTCTGAAGAGAGACCCCCCTCCGTTCTGCAGTGTGCGCTGGGCTTTGTCATTGCTTGAGGGGGGACTAATTCTATAATTGTACATATCCTGGTTACACTGTTCTCAAAGCCAATAAAAACAAGCGCCATGCATGTAGGTTAGACCACACAGACAGGAGACATTTCCCAGTAATTCCAGTTCAGAATCTTACACTTAGGCAAATTGAATGGTATTAAAATAAAAATAACACATGTATTATATATATATATATATATATATATATTTATATAGTATTTTTTTTTTATTTCTGTACTGTTAAGATTTAAGATTATTGACTTGGACGAATACTAAACATTAAAAATGTGAAATGCATTATTACTTTTATTTCCCTTAATTTTCATAAAACATTTAAATTACAAAGTTTTCCACAGACTTTTTTTTTGCTTATTATTTTTTGCCTATATCCCACTAACACCCATAAATAATACATTAATAATAAAGAAAATAATACATAAATACACTTAAATTATTAAATCATTTATGTATAATAAGTTATTTTATGTAATTAAAAAGGTAATTTTATTTATGTACATTTGATTAGATTTAAATTTATATTTAATTATTATTTTGCAGGATTCTTTGACGAGCAAAATATTTAAAGAATAGCATTATTGGTGAATAAAAGTATCAATATACTACTATATTAAAAGAAAAACCCAAAAAACAAAACGACTCCAAATTTAATAGCAATAGCGAATTGTTTTTTTTTTTTTTTATTCTGGTACCGTAGGAATTACACTGGATAAAGCTCTACGTGTAATTTGCAGTTTGTACTTTAAATTGAACAGTTTGTTAAGAATTGTTAACATAACTTTGATAAAGTGATCAGATTTGCAATTTTTGAAGACAAAAAGTGAGAATGTGTCAGAGACTAGACTTCAAGTCAGCTTCCAGGTTTCTTTTGTAGCTAACAGACCACCTCAGCAGCACCCTTGCATTGTGAAGGTGACTTTTAAAGCAGGTACATTTTCATCAGAAAACTAAAAAATGCATTTTTTCCAGCCATGCTGTAAATAAATGTACTGAAATACCGAGTGAAACTTTATCAGCAGCGCCTGCAGTTCCCCCCCTGTCAGTTAAGTATGTAAAGCTCCAATGCGGGATTTTTTCTTCTCATGTCTGTTGGCTGGATGCTTTGCATGAACTGAAGCAGATTAGGAAGATACCAATGCCTGCACGTAAAAGCGCTGATATCAAACTCAGCCCGCAGGCAACATTCTAAGCTTTATTGACATTTATGACAAATATGCAAAGGGGAAGAGAAGAAAAATAAGAGAAAGTGAAGAAAGCAGATAAAACAGATGAAGGAATAGGCCGATATCCATCCGAAAATAGGGGGGCCCTATAGACTGTGGTTGCCAAGATAAACTTCCCTCAACAAACAGGTTCTCGGGCTGATCTTTATTAGGTTTAGGAGGGGCATGTGAGCATGAAGACAGACTGTTGTTGTTCTGAAGGCTCAGAGCGACCACATGACAATGGGATGACTTCAGTGGAGAAATGCCACTGAGGTCAGAGTGTGAGAGACGTGGAAATATGATTGCACGCATATTTGGGTTGCGGTTGATTTATTAGCCTGAGTTTATTAAAGTATTACTTTCCACTGATTTGCTCTAGGCGATCCGACAACTTTTGTCTTTTATTATTGAATGTAAGAAATACCCTTACAAAATAAAACAGGTATTATAATGGCATCGTAATAATGGTATGCTATGATTATTTTGTTTATTATTTACATGGCACAGCAAGGTCAATGTCTCTTAAAAAGATCGTAAAATTATGCAAGTTAAATAACAATAATAATAATAATACAACTGGTATTATTATTATTATTATTATAGAATGAATGTACATACACAATGAATAATAAACATTTAGTTTAATAAAAATAATACAACTATTATTATTATATAACAAATGTACATATAAATAATTATTAGTAAAATATTTAGTTAAATAATAACAACAACAACAACAATAATACTATTATTCTTCTTCTTATTATTATTATTAAATAAGTGTACACATTCTGGTTATAAAAGGTTATGCATTAAAAAGGGCTCCCGTGCTTTAGGCAAAAATGTAGTACTATTGTGAGAGACAATGTGTGTTTGGCAGATCTGAGAATCTGAGATATCTCTGTGTGGCATCTCTTACCGCGGTAAGGAGTTGTATTGCCTCTGGGCTTGTGTGAAAGAGTCTCTGTCCTCTCTCTGTTTCTGCATTTGGTCCTCCACAGAAACCGAGTGCCGCCCCGTTGGTGTATAAGAGCCCGTGTTGGTCTGAAATATCAAAATACAGATTCCAGTTACACTCAAATATTATAAGTGTTTTAAAACTGAAAAGAAAAGTCATTCAGGCAGAGTAAATGACAACTCTTTATGAAACACAGGCTTTGTTAGGGACATGATTATCTAATGATTGTGTATAGGAAGGTGTTACTCTATATGTTTGCACTGACCGAGTTAACAAGTGCAAAAAATTTTACAAGCGCAGCATAATTTTACAATTCACGGTCAGGTGGGGGTTTTATAATTGTTGAGGGGCACTTGATCACCAGCGATTCTTCCTACAGCGCAAGGTGTGCTAATGAGAAACGTGACTACCACACCCGACCGCAATTAGCCTCGAGTGCACTTGAGCTGCAAACAGCTGACGACGCAGAAATGACAAATGCTGCATTAATGCGGCGAGGCCATCGTTTAAACGATTCATAAGATGGGGAAAACAGAAGAATTAAACATTACGGCGATGGTTTAACTGCAAACTGGAGAATCCGGCAATTTTATCCCTGTCTGATGAAGGCCGAGCAAAATCCCATCTGAGACACATTTTAATAGCTAAAGGCCCGGTAAATGTCTTCGCTGGCAACATATTAAGCCAAAAACAGCGAAAAAGGAAATGCTTTTATTGCGAGCTAGAAGCAACAATGAAGTAATTATTCACAGTGAGATGTTTTAATGAGATTTGGACTGAGAGGAAACAGCAGCAAGCAAAAATCAGGTGCGCATGTGTCTTCTGATACAATTTTATTCACACACACACACATACAAAATGTCACTTTCAAATTCTCACTGTTACCTAAAAATAAATGAAATAATCAAATACCAGTAGGAAAACACAGTAAACTTACACAGCACTAATTTAATCGCATTTTAATTTAATTGTATGTTGAGGCTGGTCTTTTAAAGTTCACCCGCGATCCTTATAAAAACATGAAAACATGACATTTTCATGAGATCTCCAGACAGCACATGTCACTTGCTCCTATTATTTACACAGAAATTATCTTCCCCCTCCTCTTTTTCAGACGCAGGACAAATGCAATACGAAGCCCACCTGAACAAACATAAAAAGTGGCCTGATAGAGAGACAGACATAATTATGAAAAATTGACCACATCAATTCTGAGCAAGTAAGCATGAAACAGCTGGACGGCGGGGAGAACTTGCCGGGCCCAGACTTCCAAATCATGTATAATCGTTACGATTACCGCACGGTGTGACCCGTAGCCTTTAATATCAAAGACAGGCTGGGTTTGCGGTCTACAGTGGGGTCAAACACACACACACACAACAATGTTTACTGCACTATATGCTCAACCACTTCCAGAAACCTGCTCCGACATATGGAGTTAATTTTAGCACTGATGCACTTCACTGGGTGAGTGCAGGAAAAAGAGATAAAGAAAGGACAGAAAACAGGAGGGAACAATAAGAGAGGGAATGGAAAATGAGTATGTCATTCTGCAAAAATGTATTATAATTAGCAAGTTATGACAACACTGATGTGTCTGTATCTCAAATTAAAACAAAGGAGGGGAAAATAGACAGGGAATGTGAAAGTGAAGCTATATAAAGTCAAAGCTATAGTAGTGTTGCCAAGTCCCTGATTTTCTCATGAACTGAGCTACTTTTAAACAGTTTTAAATGATTTTAATATTCAATTTCTCCTGCAACCCAACTGGTCTAGTTTTAAGTACCATTGTGCTGGTTTGTTATGCAGACCTGGCAACCCTGAGCTATATCATCTTCTCATCCCTTTACTTTTCTGCTCGAGTGCTTGTCCACGATAGCATTTAAACCCAGAACCCTCTAGCAAGGCTCTAGTAATGACTTAGTACACCTTTGTACAAACTTGCCAATAGGACTTGGAGCACTTTAAAAATCACCTACAGTACCAGCAAATTAATTAGGAACCATTAAAAAAATACCTTACAAGAGCATAACAACTCTCTGATAACTACTTAGCAATACAACCAACTTAAACCATGTAAACTGCATTTAATACTAAACACCCTGAACACACCAGTAACCACAAAGAAACCACCACTTAGCAACACCTTAGAAACTAACCAAACTTACATTAATTGCACTGAACTGAACACCCAGAACACCTCGAAACCTCCCAGACGTTTTTTTTACATGGGTACCGCTTTATTATGCAGTGTTTTTGCTACACGTTACATACTTATTACAGTTACAACACTAAATCAGGCATAATTATAAGCAACTACCCCTAAAACAAACACTAATCCTAACCCTTACCATATGCAGAACCTGATTTTACCAAGTGCAACATGTCCCTGGATCAACATCCTTGTTGACCCTGAACAACATTGTTTTGATTTGAAGAACGAGTTTATGGGGTTTGTGAAGTTTAGGCTTGTAATCAGTGTTTGGTGCTGGTACATCAATGCCCTTCATCTATCATTTCCTCTCATTTTCTTAGGAATTACTCATTGTTAAGATTAGGTTTATTGTAGGTGCACCGATAGCCCAGATTTTCCTGATTTCGACATCTTCCTGGGTCAACATATTTCGTTGACCCTGGAACAAAATTGTAATCCAAAATTTTAGTTTTGACCATATCTCTACACCTAAACCTACCCTTACCCATGAGTAATGTCTAAAATCAGAGGGAATGATAGATGACTGACACTGAAACTGTTTCTGCTAATCTGATTGGCTAATCACAATGTTGTTCCAGGGTCAACAAAAATGTTGACCCAGGGACACATCAAACTCAGCAAACTCAGGTTCTGCGTATGGGGCACGATATAGTCAAGACAATTTTTTGTATTAAAATGTTCCAGAATCAACAAAATATGTTCACATAGTAAGAATTAGAGTTATCAATTCATATTACTTAGTGTTCAATTATCAACCTGATATTTCAGTATTTAAAAAAATAAATAAAAATGCAGCCTCTCACACCTAAAACAAGCATGAAGCATTGGATGTGAGTAACACCGGCATCCGAGTTCAGCTCAGTATTCAGAACAGATATAGTCCCCACATCCCTTGTAGGTAATCTCAGTTTTATCATCTAGTTCTAAATCTAGTGAACGTGAAGGGATGTATAACAGCAGGAAGGCAATCAACGTATATTTCACTGGAGGGACACTAATCTCGAGCTGCAGTGGGTTTATCTACCCACTGTAGGCTCATTATCGTGTTGTGTACTTCTTTTCGCCTACATGCAGCTATTGTTCCCTGAGCTTACGGTGTGTCAGAGATAACCTCACACCGACCACTGGCTGTACGAAGACGCGAACTCTCTGATTCCACACTGTGGAAATAACGCCTGGTTTCCTGCATGGTTCATAATCAAAGAAAACATGCTGGTTACTCTGATTTTCTGAAATCAATGGTATTCTTTCCAGTCATGAAGGCTGCCTGAATGCTTGCCAGCACTGAGGTCCTTGTAAAGGAGGAGAAAAGCACAAAAATATGAGCCTAATGAAAGCATTTGTGCACGCCTGCGATCCAGGCACAGACATAAAACTTCCGTCCCTTGTGTGGCCTCCGATCGTCTTAAAAGATTTATTTTGATTGGCTGAGACAGAGCAGCAAGCCTTTGGAAGGAACATGCTCTTTATGACAAACATCTGGAACAGCCCCTCAGAAAGTCCTAGCGAGAAACGCTGGGCGTGATATACAAGGGAGGCATAACAAGACACGTCTAATTGTCTATTTACCGGTGGAGGTCTGTGACAGGTTCTGGCCACAGGGCGATTAGCAGCGATCTGGGTTGGCAGCTCGTCGTCACACATAAACACCTGATGACGGGTTCCTTTCAGTCCTCGGGGGGATTGTGAACACTGAGAACACACCTTAATCACTGTCCTAATGTGCGTCTCGTGCTGTCAGAACTCACACTGGGTTTGAAGAATTATCTGGGGTATACTTACCCATTTTTCTTCATAAAGAAATGAGAGGCGTTTGATGTAAAGTTGGGAGTTTTGCCACATAGCTACATATTTAAAAGGCAATCAATCATTGTTTCATGCCGCTTTGATTTTCTGTTGCACTTGAGGGACACTTCTGAATGGCGTAATGTACGGTATTTATAATCAAAGCTATAAATAACAACCGGCAGGCTTTGAGGCGCTAAAGAACCTTTAAAACGTGTACCTGTAGCTAGGTGGGCACAAATGCTAATTAGATAAGTGCTTTTCATAGTCATTTTATAATACTTCATGAAACTACTGTGTAAAAATTCATAATGTCAAATGATAATAGCGTACCATGATACTGTATGATTATTTATATATCACAGTAAAGAACTTCAAATAAAAAATCTGAAGTATTAACATGGAATATAGATTAAACGCTATATTCAAACAACAAAAAAAGAAAATTGTGCCAATTTAAGAAATATAGCTGCAAGAAGCAATTATCAGGGTTTGTGCATTGTTAAGACCTTTGAGGTTGTATAGGGCAACCTGAATGTATGGCTGACACTGAAGCACATCGGAAATGGACAATAGGCTCACAGACACACACAGGCATACATTCACACACACTGTGTTGCAATTTTAGATATTTGAAATAAATGACAGGTGACAGTTATTGCAATTGCAAAAAGTATGTATGTATATGTATGTACAGTCTGTATGTAAAAGTCCAAAACACTTTGGTAATCCAATGGTACTTATAAAAAATGTCCCAAGTGCTCATCTGATGTTGAACAAGCTTTCGGTTGTGACATCACATTACCCCCCAAAAAATTCTAGATGCTTTCAGAGGAGCTTTGTTTTGACAGTTTTATAACGTCATTATATCAAGCTTATGGCAGCAGGATCAACAAGACTGTTATGGCTACAAACGCCTCCCTTGCGCTCTCTTACCCTGCTTAAACATCATTCTCTCAACCTGCTGCTACGACTGACGGGTGTATATTTCCACAAGTCAACAGGACTACAGCACTCGTGGGCCCCCCTCAGACCCTAAATCAACGTCAAGCCTGTTTGTGCTCGCTCTGATGGAGTGTGTGTGATTCTAATGCAGTCCAGGGATAAAGCACTTCTTTAGGATGTGGAAGTTTAGCGGGATACTGTTTACAGTAGAACCACCATAGACACAGGGATTTGAATAACACCTCTCCGCTATCGTTTGACACAAGCTTTTAGTGCTGCAATAACCATTTATTGTTTGTGTCAGCCCAACCTGCCATGCAAAACACAAAACCTTAGCCAGAGCAACATTCAAAGCTGGAGGAAGTTTTCCCACACACACACAAACTACCACCAGCATGTGTATGTATGTATCCCCTTGTCACAACTTGGGTAGAGCAACGGTCCCATTGGAAAAAAAAAAAGAAATCATGCTTGACATCTAAACCACAGACTTCAGGAAGTTTGCCCCCCTTTTAGTACCATGAAAGACTAAAAGGCATTCCCTGGGTCCCACCTAACATGTTTTGTTATTTGAAACCAGTCCTGTTCACACCGAGAAGCCGACCCGTCAGCTGTTAATACAGTAGACCAGAGACACTCGAGGGAGGGAGGGTACTCTATTACGGGAAATGTCTCTAGCCTTTAAACAATGTAAACTATCACAAGCAATTAGGTGCCTTCTAGCTTGACTCCTCTGCTTCGGCGCTGTGCAAACAACAGGGCTTTTACTTCCTGTACTAGAAGCCCAGAAAATGTGACACCATCAGTTAACAAGAGAGGTTTTGATTCATTCATACTGCAAACAGACTAGCTAAGGCTATGCCAGATAAAAAAGCTAGTGCATGTCTCTAAAGGCCAAGTATAAAAGATGTTGCTGAGACCATGTGTACTGCTGAAATGAAATTTACCTATCTACCTACTGTCATAAACAAATATTCAATACACCTTCAACATTATCCGGAACACCTAGCAAACACCAAATACAGCTTCATCTCAGCATGCACCAATAACACCCTAGCAATCATGAAATGACATTCCACGTAATATTCTTCAGTCACCCAGAACATACAAGCAAACGCCTGGTAACATTTCAGCAACAATCCAGAATGCCCTAGCAACTGCTTAGCAACACCCTGGCAACAAACAACAAGACCCCAGCATGCCAGTAGCCGGGTTTCCATTACAGATTTGCACAAAACTGTTGCCATATTTTCTAAATGTTGATAAAAAACCTATTGGGAATTGATCTTACGCAACTAAAACATTTATTTATTTTTGGTGAAAAGCATGTTTCCATTAGCCATATCTCATTTTGAAGGGTGATGGCAATGCAGCTGGTGACTTTTCAATTTGGTGCCACTAGTATAAGCATAAAATTACATGATTCAACTTTTAAGCATTTGCATTTTCATTATGCATCCATCTTAATCTTTCTGTCTAAGATGCACATTTTTTTCTGTTCTTTGCTGCTCTCTTCACTGATTTACGTGTAACAGAACATTAACGCGTTAATTGAGTTTAACACATTCTAATCTCTGTAGGGCTATTCAAGACCTGAGAGGAAAATGGAGGCCAAATATGTGTCAGAGAAGACAGGGTCAGAGCGCTGACCTCTAATTTAGGAAATGGTTCTATTCCTCGAGGTAATTAGCCTGTCATTTTTTTTAAATCCCCCTCCATACCCTTAACAGGAAGTCATAGGACAGGCCGCCATGTCTGGCTCAGGCCATTACAGAGTAAAGATACACAGCTATTTGAACTTTGACCCCTTGCTGCTTCTTTCCCAGCCTCTTGAGCAGTGTATATTATTTTAACTTGCTGATAAAGATAAAATAACGGCTAGCCTCTAACCTTGGTTAATAAAACGAAGCACTGACTTTCAAGGACACAATTTTAAAACACATTCACCTCTGTGCAGACCTAACAAATACCAGCAAGTTTGGGGGCAAATAAACTGTAAGATGCAGTTGTGATATGCGTCCTCATAACAAATGCACTTCATCCCCCAACCTCACAGAACAAACACCATTCATGCGTTATCTGAGATCCTTGACAATATCTCATTATAATACGTCACCCTTGGCCCTGAACACCAAACACCAGGCCGACTTAAAAGCAGAGTCTGCATTTGTTGGCCACATACATCATTGACACTGGCTCATTTCAGAAAAGTAACCACTGCATTCCTACGTCAAAATACATTTATGTTTTAAAGCGGTTACTTTCTAAGATGAGACACCTCTGATGATGCGCGCAGCCAACATTGCAGCCTCCGGAGGGTGTAGCCTGCGTATTGAGTCGAGAGAACTAAAGTGTTACTTTTGCAGAGGTGCATGCTGGGAAGCTTTAAGGGTCAGGGTAAGGGTGCACATGCTAAGCTGAGGTTTATCCAGTGGTCTTGCACACTCACCCTCTGTTGTTGTTGAAAGCTGTAGGATCGACGGCGGTCATCTGGTTCCTCCTCATGCTTAGCTTGCTGGAACTCTTGTCGTAGACGCTGTATCCGGTCATGGTTGCTGGGTGCCAGTCGGTTGCTACAGAGGAGAGAGGAAAAAATAATCATATATCTTGATAAACATGAGAAGAACAAAGACCAGATGGCACACTACAGACGATAGCACATGAATAAGGTACAGTACAGCTCAAATCCTTACAAGGATACAGCTTCCTTCCTGAATCAATAGCACGAGCACCATTTGAGTCCATGTGACCCTATCCATTTTGCTAAATTACACGTATGGTCACAGTCCATTACTTTTTCCACATTTGGCTTGCGCTCGCTGGCATCTTGAGAACATGAAACGGACCAAACGTTTCCGCAAAGGACTCCCCAGTGAACCATGGCCAATGATACATGTCCCTCCTACGACAGAGAGTCAAAGGCCCACATTTCAGCCCTGTGCCCCTTTAGAGAACTCACAGAGGCTCATTTGCATTCCTTTCATTAAGAGCTGGGGAAAGTGACCGTCAATAGGAATCAATATGCTTCGTCCCGCTAATCAAGCCCCGCTTTTTATCTACTCCACCACACGGGCTGTTGGTGACAAACCTCTCATTATGATACAACATCCTGTCTGATAATACGGCTAATTTATACAGAGAGCAAGCGAGGGAGAACTGAGGAAGGAAATCCTCAAAAAGGGGTGAAAAAAACTCATTGAGAGCACAGAGAGGTTAAACATTAAGCCTGCAAAAATATGGACCACCAAGAAAAAAAAAAGAACAGCATACGGATGAATTACGGAGATGTCATCTCTGTGGGGAGCTGATACAGGTGGCTAAGCCTCCACTGACGCTGATAGCTTACTTAAGATGAGATGTCTGGTCTAAATGTGCTAATAATTGCAGATCGCAAGCAGGAACAGCCCACTGACTGAAATGGCCACTCCGACACATTGCCAATCACCCTTCATTAAAACTGCCGCTAAATGGCCTTCCATAAAAACCAAATGGAGCTGAATGAGAATCGTATGAGTGGTGATGACTGAACATCCTTGTTCTGTTGTTCCATGCAGCCATTAGAATCAATTGCATTAGCTTTACTTCATTTAACGCCCCATTCCTACATTCGTATGCGGTGGTGGAAGAGCTCGCAGGCCATCAAATGCATTTGCAAGGCGGAGAAAATGGAAGTGTTGTAAATTAAGTGAATCATTGAGCCGTATGCCGCGTGCATTTGGTGTTGCAAATACAAGGAATCTATTTGCTTTTTCAAGGGCCAAATCTTATATGTGTACTCGCCATTACCAAGTATAATAATCCACAAAAACAGGCAGAGGAAAGCGTTTCAAATCCATTTTTTGAAGTGAGATGCTATCAATATGAGAGTTTGGGGCTAAAAGTAAGATTTTTTAAAATGCCATTTGATAACTTATCATAAAAAGTGTATCATCGTCATCCACTGGCATTTACTGACATTTTAGCAAAAGTAGAAAGACGTGTTAAGCTGATGAAGGATGAATGAAGCTAAGCATGATAAGTCTGGAGGAAACTGCATGTAAGACGTGACGTCTTTGCTGTCTTGTATACTTCAAATAATATCTGAGTGTGAGATTCAATTGAAGTAATTGTAGACATTTGCCACAGACAAAGTTTGTAGACTTTCGATGACCACTCTCAGCTGCAACTTCCACACAAAGCAGTCAAAGCCTGAGTAAAATAAACAAATCACTTGGCCATTACCGCACATCTGTGAGGGAAAATTAATTTGGCCATTAGCTCCTGTAAACGTGTGATTACACATTAGCATCGGGTGGCAATGCGCCTGGTGTCTATGCTTGCGGCAAGAGAAATGCTAACAAGCTTTGAGCAGTACAGAGGAAACAAAGCTTTGGTAGAAAGAACAATAGACAAGACATCTGCAAATAAATACGCTTATTCATGACACTGTTTTGCATTAGGAAACCTAATTCGGATGTAAACTATCTGCAGTAGCATGTAACAGGCATGGTTACGATTGAGTTGTATGATTGGATTTTAGCTTGTTTTCAGAAGGCGATGGACACTAAACCACCATTCTACACTCCTATTAAAGCCTGTGTTGTATATATTCCCTTATTTATCCATTAGGAGATAAACAGGGATGGTTCCATTAGCTTAATCCTCCTGCCTAGGAAAAGCCTTCCTCTGAATCCTCACTCCAAAACAAACAGCAGAGATTTGGTCATTAATGCCTAAGCGAGACCCTGGAAAGGTTAAAGCGACCATAAGCTGAGTCACTCAGCTCAGTGACCAGCTGAGGCTTGTCATCAACCCATTAAACAAACCAAACGGCCAGCCTTCAATGACGTTCCATTGTGGTAAAAGGGGTCAATTTAGTAAATGAAAAGTGAACGTTTACAACCACAGATGTGGACAAGACCACTATGAGTCATACGGAAAGGAGAAAATCACAAATTTGACAAACAATTATTTGTTTTAGAGGAACTAAGCTGAACCCGATCAAGTCGCTTTACCCGTGAAAGGTTCCAATGCCAATGCTATCAGATGAACTGGAGAACTTAAGACCACATGAGCAGCAGTTCAATTACAGTTTGTGTTTATGGACAATCTTGAGCAAGTTTTACCAAACTGGGCGAATTAGCATAAAAGCACAATTCCAAATAAGCACTGATGGGCATTGGAAATTTCTGCGGGGTATTTACTAACAACTGCACAAATAAGCGTAATCACAAATAAAGAAATTAAGAAGCCACAGTGCATTGAATAGAAGAGGAGGCCAAATAAAAAAGTTTTGATAGATCTGGATAGACTCCTAGTTGGGATTCCAAGTTGTCTTTTATTTACTGAAGCAAAATAGAAATAACATGGCAAACCGTATGTTCGGATATATATGTTCTGGCACTCCAAATAAATGAATACGTCTGGAAACATTCCTTTCCATTGTTCCACACAGTCCCTGTTCTGTGCAGTGCCTGGCCTAGTAATAATAACTGCAGCCTTTTTCAAGCACAAACCAGTTTTAAGACATGCTTTTTTGGGCATTAAATAATGGCGTAAATACCATTTTTTTGATGAGCACAAATTCATTTCATTCATTTGAATACTCTCCTCCCGTAAATTTTGAGTCTGAAAGGAAAACTCCTACAAATGCATGTTCAGTATGGTCAGGTGCAAAAAATCTATGCCTTTTCAGCACTAATTCGTCACTGCATGTCTTTTCTGCGCTAATTTGGTTTGCCCTGGTGCAATCTGTTAGTAAACCTGGCACCTGATATGAAATTCCAGCAAAAGTGGCACTGAAAAATTAGCAGTTGGAATTGTAAAAAGCACCCATGTGCGTTAAGTGCTGGCGGCCGCCCATCTCGTTTCCTCTCCCTACTCAATCCTCACTTATAAACAGAACACAAATCTTTCTATCTGTTCGGTGGAGTCCATGAACACTCCAACATCACCGTACATGATTAGTCTCGGTGCATGCTTGACATCAGGTGTAGTGTGGGTTATAAATACCTCTAGGCATGCATCAACGTCAGCCATGGGGCCCGGCTAAACAAGACCTCACAAAGACCGGCAATCACTAAAGCAGCGACAATTAGAACAAATGCAGCCATAAGCCAAACAGTGGAGGTGGATGAGGAGGCGGTGGAGTAAGAGGGGAGGATGATGAGGGATCGCTTTCCACAGCCTCTTGTTTATGCATCAGATTAAAGGTCAGGCGGTATGCAACTCGAAGCCGGCTTAAAGGACAGGCCCATGTTGTTTGAGAGATAGCGCACAGTCAAGCCTCTCCTTCTGGAGATGTCTTCATGTCTATTTCCGTCTCTCCTCCCTAAAGAGAGATTCAAGGGGGAAACAGTCTGACAGTAAAGCAATTAAAGGCACAGGAAGATAAAATATCCATATGCCACAGCATTTAACAAGCCAGCAGTTTCATTCTCCCAATACAATGAGTCTCATTCAATATCTGTCTGTGTTCTCTGACTGAAAGGTCAGTTTGCGAATTGTCCACACCCCGTTTGCTCGGCCTTTCCCCCTCCTTTTCTTGCTCGTTGTATTCATTTCTTGTCCTTTTTCTCTCAATATGCTGAATAACACCCTTTGCCTGTTTACTTTACGGCCCCAGAAAGCAATTTCTCTGAAGACAGAAGGTTATTGTTGCAGATTAAACTTTCTGAATCGAGTGTGATGCAAGGGTAACACTGACATCACAGGCGTCAGACTAAACAGGGCTCCTCACCTGTTCTTGCTCAGAGAAAACTCGATGTGGCAGTACCGAGATTATACCTAGTTAAAACCATAACGGAGGGAGAGGAAGAAAAGAAACCAAAGATGCAGAACCCACTGTGATACATCAAGTGAAGCGATCCAAGTTATTACCAGGCGCTTTATGAATACAGTGGTCGCAGACTGGCAGAAGGATCTGAAATAGAAATAGATTGTGGAAGGCTATGGGAATGGAAGAGATGAATGAATCTAATATTAAGTCTGATGTTGTAAATCTTTCGCTTATAAACTCTGCAGAGAAGCACCTGGGACGCCGCCACATGACTGCTTGTTTCTTTGTGTGTCTCTTATCTTTGGGTTGGTCATAATGCACTGGAAAATTCAATAAAAAGCATGTATTCGCTCTCATAAAATTTCAATCCTGTATGACATTAACTGTTATTTAAAATAAAATAAAAGTCGCCAGGGTCTATTCTTGCGACCAACAACAAGGTGAATAGACGATGACAGAATTCTGCCTACTTTCGACATGGTTTGTACAGTACATGTTGTTAGCTGGACAATAGGTGGTCAAAGCTATTCTAGATACAGCAGATGGACCACCAGCTGGTTTTGACCTGGAACACCACCCTCGTCAACCAGATTTCTAGCTGGTACAAGCCGGTGATTTATTGCATAGTCATTAACTGACTAAATGGACTAGTAGTCCTGGTTTGAGCATCTTGGAGAATCTAAACCTCCTAGAACCATGTTTAATTAATAAATTAAAACTCCCTGTCACCATAAAAGATCTGTGGTCTTCTCTCCAATGTGAACTTGATGTAAACTTGTGGTCTTGTGGACAGATGACTGATGCTTTAGGAATGTAACATCCCGTTTGACATTTTAAATGCCTTAAAGTGGCATTTGGAACAGGGTCTATATCCCAGCATCTGGGAGCCATTCTACTCTTATCAAACAGTGATAAATTCAACTTTACATATTTTCAACAAAACAGAGAGAGAGAGAGAGAGTAATACACATTGGTGATTCCGAGTCTCTTCTGAATACCCAATTCCTTTTATCAGATTGATATTCTGTCAGACTATCTGGTTTCCTTCCATGTCCTCCAAATCTTCATAGGAGATATGAGAGATGAAAAGAAGGGTTTGCTGGTGCCCTCAGTCATATTGCAACAACTCAAAGCTTAAGTCATATTAATTCTATACCCCTGCGGACTCAATTCCCTTCAAAGACTGTCATATCTATCAGCTCCCTTCATAGATCAGTACAGACAGCATAGACAGATTAAATCAGAATTACTGCTGGTCATTTTTAGGGATAAAACGAAAGTTAGCTTTTTATCGTTCATCTGTACAGGAAATCAATGCACATCACACAATCTGAAATAAAACACAACAGAGCCCAGTCGGACCTGACAACAGACTGTAAACAGAACTTTCTTTGGTCTGCCGTTTTTGAAGCTGTTTTATTTTTCACACATTTGTGTTAATTCAATCTCCCTCGTCATCATTCTTCTGAGTTTCCCTTTCTTCATCATCGCCCGCTTTCCTTTGTCTCATTTATCTCTTTTATCTTCCCACAGCTTTTCCTTTTCCTCTTGATCGCTTATCCTTTATAGCTGCTGCTTCTTTCCTTTTATTGCACCGTGAGGCCTGGCAGTGAATCAAAGTTTGACCGGTTCATGTTCTCGTACTAAATGAGTGACAGGTGCAGTTTGACAAAAAGGGTGATAATGCTGCAGGCTTAGGGGTCTCTGACTTCACCCACATCCTCCTGACTGATGTACGGCTGTGCCCCCAACAACCCCATGTCCTCTGCCAAATGCCCCGCTCCCAGAGGGTTGCCACTACCTAATAAGCAGCCCTGCTGCGCATGAGAGGCGTGCTTTTGTTCCTGTTTCCCCGTTCCTGTTTCTCTCTGCAGCCTCCAATGCTCCTTTCAGAGATACACACAGCGTGACAAAGAAGCGGGCTGGCCCGATTAGAAAGGCTGGAGATTCGTGTATGTATGGCGTAGGGGCCCTTAAGTGCGCAGCGGGGCTCCTGATGAGTGCGTTTGGACCCCCATTGGGAAGTCTGAGGTGGAGCTCTGGTTTATTCCCGTATGTAAGCACCTACACACACCTTCCCTGAGTAGATGCGGAGAGCTTCTGTGAGGAATAAAGAGGGGATGATAAAGTATGATGAGGCGGAAAATATATCTTTCGGTTCTAAAAAGCACACAGACACATTCTCAACCACGCGTTCTTCACTTCCAGAACCAAGAATGTTCAAAACCGCCACGACTGTGAGACACTGACACATTTGGTTTCGCTGTTCTCACCGACATGCTCTCTCAGTCTTTTTTCAGACTGAGTCTTGCACCTGTTTCTCAGTGTGAGAAAGTTCTTTAGTTTGGCTAACATTCAAACGCAAATCGCACAGGCAAAAGCAGACAATGGCAACTGCTGAGAGCAAAGCGGGTCTAGTGTCTTAACACTTACTTTGCATAGTAACACTTAACCTGCTGATGAATTATTTAGTACTTGAGCTCGAACAAAAACAATATGTGCTGCACGATGGTTACAGTTGGTGTTTTTGCATACTGGTCCAAGTCAATGGTGCTCCTCACCCTGAAGGTTCGATAGCTTCATTCCTTCCTGAAATGCAAGTCTATGGGTATGAAAACCAGAATAGAATTGCTATTGATTCTATTCTGTTTCTCGACAATCCATATGATCTGACGTGTCAAGTCTGTAGCACAAACAGCATGAGTTTCATTCAAAGTTAATTACACAAGGTTATAGTTTGTTCAAACTATATGGGCAAAACAAATGCATTTCCTCATGCTGCACATGGTTGTATTCCTCCCTTTTCGATTTCTTTGAAAGTTGCTGAACCACAACATTAACTCGAAACAACAAGATTAACATCTGAAACAAACACAAGTGTGAAGAAAAGGCCAGACAATATGAGAAACTTTAAACGTGTGATAAAATGTGGTATAGCAATAAAAAATAAAGATACCATTTATGTCCACCATAGCAACACAATGCATTCCCACCCTCCTAAACTGTCAGTCCAACTAGTGCTATAACACCAGAACAGCTGTCAGTAATTAGTAGTGATGATTACAAAAGCTCTCTCATTGGTGTAGATGGCAGATCATGCCCTGGCCGATTACTTCCTGTAATAGCTGTTGGCCACACCCACCAGGTCTTGCCAACAAAACATGTAATATTAGTATTTCCCAATTCACTACGCTGTCTCACAAGGAACACTCTAAAACTTGACAGTCGGCCAAAATATTGGAGAAGAACCACTTTAATCTGAAGATGTTCCGGTAAACAGAGGTATTTGTCTACAGCAACACCAGACCTTTATCAATTATTAAATCCAATCCATCGTCCTCCTGCAGGGGCTTGGCAATCTTACACATTTATGGTCAGTAAAACAAAAAAACAAGCTCCCTTATAGACAATAACGTATAATGACTTCAATCCATAAAACATTAGGTTCTATGTGAAATACAAAGAATGCTTTGCTTTTATAACATAAATGCATAACTAGATTTTTTTAAATTGCCTGAAGGACTTGAATTGTATACATCTAATTCATTTTTATCCATTGTGTTGCTGTCTTTTTTGGAACACACTAATGAGAAACCTCAAACATGAACCAAAGAAAAAAGAAGTAATGTTGAACTCAAAAGAAGTTTGCCTCGTGTAATGTAGTTCTGGGAAGTGAGCATTAGAGTAAAGGTTTGACTGGCAGCTGCAGACTCCATAAAAAGAAACATGAACTTTGAAGTTAAGGCCGTTAATCCACTATCATTGATTGGTTAGTGCTTCGAATCTGAGAGAGCTTGCCTGGCTGTTATACCCGATACACGTGTCTAAGACCTCACAACCCTTCCTCTTACCGAGGTCTCAATATGCCACTCCAGTTCATTAATCTCAGTCACTGCTGCAGGTGGGGAGGGATAACGACTAATGATACAGAAACGTTAATGACTGAATATTTCCACTGACTTTGAAGGACACATCTCACAATGAATTTAAAAGGCCTGCCATTAATGTAATTAGATGGTTAACAACTATATTTCAATGTGAGCAATGTGGGTGGTGTTTCTATTAATTCAGAAAGTAATCATGGTGGTTTTGGGTCTCCTGAATAACAAGTAGTAAGTACTGCAAAGCTTGATGGAGATAAAATAAGGGCTAGATTTACTAATAGGGCAAATTAACATTAGAGCACCATTTCATAAAAGCACATATGGTAGAGGAATTTTCTGCGGGTGATTTAGTAACAATGCACACATTAAAGGGGTCATTGGATGCCAATTTTCCAAAAGTTGAGTCTTAATGAAAAGTCTACAATGTACTTTGGTTACAATTTCTCAGTGGTATCTTCTTTACCCTGTCAACATCTCCTCTGTTTTCATCGAGCTATTCTAGTCCATGTTGCTTTAAATGCTAATGAGCTCTGGTGACCCCGCCTCTCTCTTCCATGAAGTGATTAGCAGACTTTAGCCAGGAAACTGTCTAACTATCACATTTTTAGGAAAGAAGATTTGCAAAGACTCATAAAACCCTTATACTTGATTCTTCTCTTGCTAAAGCTGGTTCACGAATCATTTGTGCAAACATAGATGTATTTATGTAGATGAGGGAGCAGCAAGTTCCCTTCAAAATGAAAAACAAGAACAAAATAAGCACCTTAAAAGTGGAATGTAATGCATTAGTCTTGAAAAGCCATGGGTGGGGTAGAAACCAGACATAAGAGAGCACTGCAGGTTCTGCACCTCCTCAAATATAAACATATTACAAGAAAAGAGTGAAAGAGTAAAAGGACTAGTGATTCACATCACGTCATCATCATTTTGAGAGCCATGTGTCCATGCCAATACCCAATACAGCTGCCCAGCTTCTTCTTACAACTGCAACCGACGACAACTGTAGACTCTAGAAGAGGTGACATGGTCACTTAAACCACTGCAGACTCCAGCTGTTCCTCTCTGGCTCATCAAAATTCCATCGGCCACTAACTGAGGAGTCACATTTGGATAGACACTCGAGAAAACCAAGAGAGGGAACCAAGCTTTTCTTCGTGCGAAACATATCCGGACCACATCACAGGTAAAGGAGGGCAAAATGAAGAAAATAATAAAGGGAAAGATGTGGAAAACATGGCCTACATGAACAAAGAGCCAGTGCAAAAACTAATTTATGTCTTTTTTTTCCATAAATACAAGCATGCATCAGCCATTTCAAAGTGGCAGTATTTCACTAGTGTTGAAAACTCAAACAACCTTTTCTCTTTAGATTTACGTCCATCTGACATCAGTTGAGCAGCGGCGGGTGCAGATGGGAGGTCATATTTCATCCCGGCCGACACGCACCATAATCAGGCTGCAGTTGGCAATTAGGTTGCACTTAATGCAAATGGATCGACTAGAAAATCAGCATGTGAATGGGCACTAGCCATCCGCTAGCACTAGCTTATTACACACACCGTTGACCTCACTCTCAAAAGCCCCTCTCCAGATGAGCTAACAGACGCCAGGGCACCAACTCATCGTGGGGAGGTGGAGATCGGGTTTCAGAGGTGGGCAACCCGGGGCCCTCGCCGACATTGCGCAGCGGCGTATTATTTGACATCTGTTGTACGAGTTAGCTGTGATTGAATCTGTGGAAGGGATTAGCTGGCCAATCTATTGTCAGTCATTCCTGAAGCATGATTCCTGGCCGATTGTGTTTCATGGCTTCTTCAGAATTTGCAGATTAAATACACAAGAAGTTCATGCACTGGGGACTGTTCCAAAAAAAAAAAAAATCACAATAAGAATTGCGGTAATTGCAGCAGCTGAAGCTTTTGAAACGTCAATGGCCGTGTATACTAGCATGTGCAAGTAAATTATTCAGTTTTTCCATCACTTTTCCTCATCTTTTGCTATTCATTTTTCCACCTTTCTCAAGTGCCTCGTCCTCATTAATAAATAAAGAAAAAACAACACCAAGCTGGAACCATCTACTCTGTGCCACTTTATGCCATAATAATACTGACATCAGAAGCAGTAAGACAGGATCGAAGAGCTTTTTTCCTTCAGTCCTCAATGCAGAGTCTACAAAGTCAGATGATTATTATGGCATGACAAAATTCTGACTAAATACCAATAAAAAACTTTATTATTATTATTATTATTATTTGCAACTAAAACAAATATAGACATAGAAAATACACATACATGTGCCATGTGGATAATTAAATAATTTTAATCGGAATTGCTGATATTAAAATAAAACAAAATGATGAAATATATGAATATGAAATGACTATATGTACAGACAATTTTAATCGAAAGTCAAAAAAATTAAAAGGTTTTCCTGAAATAAAAAAAACATATCTAAACTAAAATACCACTGGTGTGCAAAACCAAAGACAAGTATGTGAATGTATTTTGTTTCTGTGTCTCCAACCCAGTTATCCACAACTATTGAATGAAAGCCTTGAGCCCCTTATGGGACCCCTCACAATGGGTCATGGGTCATGACCTTTAGAAATGACCATGCCACTGATGAACAAAAAAAGCTCTGACACGGGCCATCATTTCAATTAAGTTTTACATTTTGTGTAATAATCAATGCAAGGTCAGTAGGTTGGCATATGCAGACAGATGGCACATAAAACAGACAGAGCCCTCTTTTCTCAAAGCTAAACAAAATCAATTCCTCTTCACAATATTTCTTTTTATGGACATCCAATCCACTTTCCCAAATATAGTCTCTGAGCAACAGGAAGCAGTTGCGTGAACACTCAGTTTTAAAAAGGACAGAAAATGGTCACTTCATAGGCGTTTGGTGTCTGACAGCAAATATGAAGTACCCAATAACTGACAGGTGGGATGGATAAAGATGGATGATTGAAGCGAAGAGAGCGGACAGAGAGAAAATGAGAGACTTAGACATCATATTGACGAGCGATCCGCCGGGCTATACGTATGTTAATAAGCTCACCCTAAATGACCCCGCTATTCGAATCACAATTATCTGCTGACTGTGGCATAGTGCAAGTCCTGTCATTCTAATGATCTATGGATGCAAGAGGCTCTCAGTCTTAATGAAGACACATTATAGGTTCAGACTAAGAGGTCTTTTGAGAACACAACCAAAAGGCCATCACAGTTCTGCACGTGCACATCCAGAAGACACTATCGGCCATCAATCAAGCAGAGGATGAGACAAAGGGAGGGCTAAACACAGACACAACAGCACTATATGAAACACTGTCATTCCATACTAAATATTCTTCAACGTGGATTCAAAACACAACAGAAAGAAAAGATAGAGCAGTGGGGGGCTAAGAGATTACTGTGATCAATACTGAATTATGTATTATGATGGGTATGTGTTTATTTGTGTGTTTATAATGTGTTGGGAATTTTCAAAACAAAACAAAACAAAACAAAACAAAACAAAACAAAACAAAACAAAACAAAACAAAAATGATGTGATGAAATAAATGAATGTAATATGTACAAATACAAACATAATAAATATGTACCTGCGTCTATATATATATATATATATAGTCAACAGTAGTCAACATTCGAAGTGGATCAAAATCTTTCATCAAAGTTGTCCTAAAATCAATAATAATACCTATTTTTTTTCTTAGGACAACTTTGATGAACTTTTATGATCCACTTCAAATGTTGACTACTGTTTATGAACGCCATGCTACTCTATTAAATGTTAACAGAGTAAAATGAACAAACTAATTAGCTAGCTTAACATCTAGTGTCCTGGTATGCAATATAGTCTGTAATCCACTCAACATTACAACCTTTAACATGCATTATAACTAAAATGGTTTTCTATTGTATCACAGCAAACCCTCCTCTGGAACCTTTCATTTTTACAGTGTGTGCTAGAATTCTATTCCAAATATAAACTGTGCAGTTTTCATGAGAATCATGGCATTTATGTTCCTGATTATTAGACATATGAACATGAAAGGGTTGTGTTCATAGGTATGACATTCAGAGTAATTGGAGGTATGGATTTCATCTCGGATCAAGAGTAAAAGTGAAAATAACGAGAAAGTGTCACAGGAAACTTGTAAACCTGGAGTGACTGTTGATTAACTGACTGTTCAGCAGAAAGGATTAGCCAGCTATTAGTAAAAGACACCTGTTATGACGCTCTTGTGTCTCTGTATAAAGCGCTTCCAATGGTTGGATCATTGTGATGTAACAAGATTTCGAGGTGCTTTTCAATGCAGTCATACAATGCCTGCCAAATACGCTCAAAGCAGAGGTCAGCAGAGCTAACTGCCAGAGCAGCTCAGTCAATGAGACCGAGGAGATGGCCGACAGCCAACATCTGTTTCTCAACACGGACGGCCAAAAAAACACCCACCACCAAAAGGCCTGAGAAACTTTCAAAATACCCATTTAAGCCGCAATACCAAAGTTGTTTCTGCCAAAGCCGGAGGATTAGAGGTTTGTAACTTTAGAAGCCTGACGGGCCGCTGGAACATGCAGATATCTGACGAGGGTTTCTACACTTTTCATCGACAGGCTTAATGAGGGTGACAGGGTGCGAGAGAACGAGCCGTCCGACTGTCATCGTCTGAGAAGGAAGTGTTTTCGCTGCAGGTGCTTTATACACAGCGACTGAAAAAAAAAAGAGTCGAGGATGAAGTTATCTGAACGAGGATCCCAGTGTAATCTCTACTAATCCTTCACCCATAGTCTCACCACAGCTGAATAAAGAGAAACTCCAGCTATTCCCTCAGGTTACCAGACAAGTGCGTTCTGAAGTTCTCTAATTATGGTGCTACACTTTTCAATTCAAGCCGGTTACTCAACAGCGATGATGAGAGCAGAAAACTTCTGGTGTACTTTGCAGTCTTGAGCAGTCCTAGTTTCTGTGCAGAAACAGCTTCTTCTTTCCCTGGAGGATATTTCGTATTCTCTCTGTATGCTTCTCTTTTCATCTCTTTCTCTTCGGTTATGTAACAGCACTCCATACCTCTCGGATCCAGATACGATTTGCTTGCTTTCTTACGTGAGCACTGAGACTGCATGCATGCGTTTTACAAAACTGCCAACAAAATGCAAAAGTAATGTGTTTAATTTGTCCCTAACAAAGCAGTTAAATAACGCTTCACCTAAAAACTGGATCAAACTAACCTTTCAGGTAAGCACTTGTTTTCCTTGTTAACCTTGCTACTACATGTCGACTAGCAGTAGCTTTTCTCCTTAATATCTGCTTACAATTTAAGCTGATTTCCCCCAACAGAAATTTAACTGACTAGTAACTTTACAAGAACAGTACATGCCAACTTATTCTACTAACCCTAACCTGACAGTCAACTAATACTCTAATGATAGTTTGTTGACATGTAGTTGTAATTTAATGAGTCTATTGTGTACTATTGAAATCAGTATGTTTTTTGACCATATAATACATTTCACTCACACTTTATTTGAAGGTTAACTAAACCATTAACTATGACTTTTGACTCAATAAACTCCTATTCACTGCTTATTAGTTAGTAAGGTAGTTGTTAAGTTCAGACATTGTAGAACATCTGCTTTATAAGTACTAATAAACAGCCAATATTATATCAACACGCATGCTAATAAGAAACAAGTTAATAGTCAGAATTGGTCCCTCTACTGAAGTGTTAGAATAGGAAACACTTGTTAACTAATAACAATGGCTTTTCCCTCAATACATTCTTAATTTGCTGCTTATTAATAGTTAGTAAGGTATATGTTAAGTTTAGGTGAAATAAATTGTTACCAAGTGTTCCCTTCATTTCAATGAGGTCCGATGTTGTTTTAGATACAACTAACTTTAACTGGACAAAAATCACGGCACATTTTCATTTGCAAGCAAAATTTCGAAACAAGTAGTAGATTTATGTCTGAAAGAATATAATGTCAATTCTTTTTGAGGAAAAGAAGCCAACAAACAGAGAAATGGCTTGTCAATAATTGAGGTCACAGTCAAAACATTATGCAAATGCATGAACAAACGCTTCTAGCATTGTTTTAAAAATGGGACTGTGTGGTTGCGGTTACCTTGCCAAGAACTGGGTTACTGGCTTAAAGCTTGTAAATTTTATTCTAAATAAAGTGTTTGAAAGAGAGCAGTCAGTCCTCAGGTTGAGCTCAGACTGAGTGATAAGACAAAAACGGCAGATTAAAGTCACTCAGTCTGTGACTCCCACAGAAGCCAGACAAGCTGAAGAGGATTAAACTGCTCACTGATACTCTGACGCCTCACAAACAAAGACCAAACAACTGTGAGTCCCTTCCAGATGGCCGGTAAATGACCATGTGAAAACACTCAACAAACACACACTGTGGGGGTATTTGGGAACGCGGGCATGTGTGAGAGGTTTTTAATTAAAACCACTGTTTACTAAATACCATTTGCCACCCAAATACAATAGGACGAGTTTATTGCTAATGGCAAACCTACTTGGTTAACAGATATCATTCAGGTGTGATTGACAGTTAAGAGAGACGAGAGATGAGACACATGTCCGGAGGCAATGTAGCGGTGTATCTGTGGTAACTGGACACTGATAGTTTTAGGGTGACTCTAATGAGGGGTCAATGCTCCAAAACAGCTAGGGGGCAGGTGATGTTAACTTGGAAGGGGACAAAATCGTATTCTCTGGCATATAATCAACTGCAGTTTTGTTTATTGGCAGGATGCAAACTTTCTTCTGTTTTTATGTCATAGATAGAGGAGTAGCTGTTTCTAATGCCTTAATAAAAAACACTACTGTTCAAAAGTTGAGGTGGTATGATTTTGTCAATGATTTGAAAGTGTTTTATGCTCAAAAAGCCTGCATTTATTTGATAAAATACAAATCATATTGTGAAATATTATCACAATTTAAAATAAGCGTTATCTGTGTGGATATCTTTTAAAATGTCATTTATTTCTGTGATCAAATCATTGTAATATTTTAATATAAACATTTCTGATTATTAGAAATTTTGAAACAGTTGTGCTGCTGTATATATATATATATATATATATAGTATTATAAATGGCTTTACTATAGGTAACAATTAATTGTCCTAATATAAATCAGTAAAACAATCAGAGCCAGAATCAAACCTGTAAGCATGTGCTAACCACTATGATAAGTTTTTATCATATTTTTGACCCAGTAAATCTTTCTTTATGTTAACAGGAGCTTTCACTTTGACTTTGTTGTCCTCTCTTTTCAAAACAAATTAAACGATTGCACATTTCCTTTCTGTCCAGTAATTATCACTCTTCACTTTTAGCTTGACTAGTGCATAAACAAAGTAAGCCCATTCTGTCATCATGACCTGATGTCTTTAAACAATGACTGTGTTTACATCACAATGCTAATTATTATTCATTGCCAAAGTCAGACCACCATACCATATTATAAATATAAAACAGCTCAAGAAAAACAAAAGAAGCCTGTTATACATTCATATCTTGCTTTCAAAGGTTGACAGAAACAGTCCGTATATCATGTATATGCGTAAGAATGTCTAAATTTAGCTTTAATTTTCACCACTGCCGTTTACATTAATTGTCAAGGCTGCAAAGCTTCAAATCTCTGACGAATTACACCAGATCCCCCATAAATACTGTATATAGAGTCTTCTTCTCCAGTTTTCATTTTCCCTTCCTTTCCTTCTTTTCCGCATTCAGAAAATTCAAAGTGACTGATGAGACTTCCAAGGTAATAGTTTTCATTTCATGCTTTCAGGTCTGTGGTATGGGAGGCTAGCCAAGCTCAGATAAATCATCTTTGGCTTAAATTAAAAGCCATTATCACCTTTAAACAGGCTGCCTGGCGGTCCCTGACACAAGCTGAGGTGAACTTTACAGTGCCTGACCGCTTCCCTGTAGGGCTGATATGACTGAGGAACAGGTCTCGGGTCAGTTCAGCCAATGAGCTTAGTGTACACAAGAGTCACGAATGTGAGTCAACACGGCTGCAAGGTGACAGAGATAGGGAGTTCAGTTCAAATGCTTTCACATAATGACCTTCATTTTGTTTTTCTGTTGCACATTCGAAGCTAACCCTCCTTATTTTCTTCTTATGTTCTTAATACGAAAGTTAAGTAAAATTGATCAAAGAAAAATGTTTTGTCTTCATAATCTTTCAAAAATCATCATTTGCAACATATCTTATTCTACAACTACATTTGAAATGCATTTGTCCACAGTGACTTGCTTTGTATGTATGATATACCTTTTATCAGTTCTTGCTTTCCCCGGGAATCAAACTCACAATCATCTTTGGGAATCAGACCCATTACCTTCTCAGGAATTCATGACAATTCCTGAGATCCAAACACAAGCACCTCTCTGGGATTCAAACCCATAACATTACTTGGGATTCAGACACAAGGACATCTCTGGGATTCAAGCCCATGGCATTACTTGGGATTCAGACACAAGGACATCTCTGGGATTCAAACCCATAACATTACTTGGGATTCAGACACAAGGACATCTCTGGGATTCAAGCCCATGGCATTA
>JAUMHI010000070.1:1091347-1103238 GCA_032359435.1 Enteromius unitaeniatus
TGGGATTCAAACCCATAACATTACTTGGGATTCAGACACAAGGACATCTCTGGGATTCAAGCCCATGGCATTACTTGAGATTCAAACCCATGACAATCCCTGGAATTCAAACATAAGAACATCTCTGAGATTCAAATCTATGGACAATCCCAGGAATAAAACCCAAGAACTTTGTGTAGCTTTCAACTCAAATTAAAATGACAATTTTTCCTTGGCAATTGGATGAAATAAAAGTGCTTTTATCTTACTTCAAGTAATTTAAATGTTTCATTGGTTTTAATGTTAGTTTTAGTTTCAGTCAACCAAAATCTTTTTTTATTATGATGCACTTGTGTATAACCAATTATCAGGAAAATAAATAAAGAAAAGAAAACACAAGAATGAATTAATTCATAACACATATCTATAATTTTACATGGTGAAAAATAAGAGTGAACTAGTAATGTCCTATGTAACTGTTGTACATCATTTGATGTGTGTATGAATGAAATTTCTCTCTGTAGGATAATGACAATTTGAATCAAACTCCAATGGGCAAAATCATTACTGTAGAGAGATGAAATCTCCCCTTTTTAAAATTGCTTTCTCCATTAATCCTCCTCTTTTTCCATGTACATATGCCAAATCACCAGCAAGCGCATTTATGAGAGTATCCCTGGGAAAATCCACCTCTGGCATTTGTGGAGGACTGGCAGTGCTGTAAACCACAAATTTACACATGAGGAGGAATTAGTTAGAATCATCCAATTCAATTAAACAAAAGATGAAACGACAATAAAAGTGATTAATCATGCACATTATTGTCCTGCCAGATATAACGTGCACGTGTGGGTGAGTCTGCTTGCATGTCTTTAGAAGAATCGTGGATTTGTGGCTCTTCTGGGGGTTGTTGGGTTTTATCGTTATGTATCCCCTGGCTATTGAAGCATTTGAAGCCCGTCATTTCACTTCTGGCAAGTGTGATTTCTCTAACATATGTCTATATTTGCACATAGCCGTTATGATATCCCCCCTGAGAGCTGGTAAATCTGTAAAATAGCGTGCAGTGCTTAATGCAATGTGGATGCATGTGATTTTTCGACTCGGATGCCGCCGGTCCAGTAACGGCATTCAGAGACTTACTGTAATAGGCTAAATGAAGTGACACTGTGAAACGGCACTTAGAAAAATGAATAGCGGTGATTCGTCCCTGCTGTTCTGCAGGCTCAACATTATCTCTGACAGGTCGGAAAGAGGTGAGAAGCTCCAGTCTGCACTCACTAAATAACCATAAACTGTAATAGACAAAATTATTACTGATAGCACAGGGCTGGTGGATAAGGTCATTTCAGAGCTGCATGTCCTGTCATTCTGTCAGTCACTGGAAGGCTGTAAAGATTAATAAATATTGAATAACGCCGGTTATGGCATGTCTAGAGTCAATATCACAAACTCATTGCCAGTAGATGTTGGTTTGTATTAAAGTATATAGTGCCATACAAAATCAAGGAAAAACTACCTAAAACGACAAATAAAAATTAAGCACATTGCAAGGAATTAAAATGTATGTACAGTATATGTATGTATGTATTTATTGTTTGTTTGTTTCTGTAAAAATCCACAAAGGTTTAATCTGTACCTGTGTCCTTTTACTGTCAATAAGATACTATTATTTTATTTTTTATTTTTATAGTTTTTATTTATTTAGTTATTTTGATTTTTTTTATTAATATTTTGAATGTCTTTCTTTTTTATATTTTCTGTTTTCATTTATTATATTTTAGTTTAATAGTTTTTATTTTCTGTTTGGGTTAAAGGTTTTAGTAGCTTTGTTGTGTGTTCTTTTTTATTTTAGTTAGTACGATTTTAGTTTTAGGTTTAGTGAACTATAATAATCCTGGTCTCTGTTTATTACTGTATAAAAAATATATATATATATATAATATATATATACATATGTATGTATGTATGTATTTATTGTTTGTTAAATAAAACAAAATACAAAAGTAAAAAAAATATATATATGTGTATGTAATTTCCCCTAAAATCTCTAGAATATTAATTATATATGGTAATATTATACATAAAATATTTATACAGTATGTTTTATAGTTTACAAAAAATGTCGCAAACACCCCAAGAAAGTTTTCTTTCTTGTGTTGAAATATTCCAACAGAAATTCATCCAGCAAATAGAAGGCTATATAGACAAACAGACATAAACTAAAAGTCACAAAGCTTTTGATTTCATGCTTCCTTTAATCTAATATATCAACAAATAGAAACCAAGGCTTTCGACTGAAACTCTCTGTGGTCAGTTTGCTACAGTTGAGTTTTTCTCACGTCTCTATCATGTTCGCACAGCATTAAGATCAGAATCTGGTCTCGCACACATTAAATCCTCATATCACACACTTTTTATTCTCCCGTGAGCACCGGGGCCTCCGCCGATTACAAGGTTGATGGGAAACAAAGTAATTTATGAATAAGCTAATATATTGAGATAGCCAACTTCCCTTTTAATTAAATTAAATCACATTAAACACCTTGGCTGAGAAAAAGCTCTTCATCGAGACGTGAAAGTGAGGTCCGGTCGCAGGATTAACGGTCGCCGTTAAAAGAGAACAACTTTCACACTGTCATCTGTTCCAAAGTCACAGTGAAGAAGGACACTGTGTGAATGCACACAGACTGGAGAGGCCCTGAGCACCGCGGAGGTGGCAGAACCATATTGTTTCTGAGCTTTTTTACCACCCACAACACAGAGCGAGCATTCATAGCCGACTGAACACCCTTCAAATAAAGAGCCAGTCAAATAAATGGCCCTCTGAATGGAGATAAAAGAGTAGCCCTCTGATTTATGTATTCTAGAGAGTTGCCCTGCTGCTACGGCTACGAGAGCCGAGGTCACATGGGACGGGTGAGGGGTGTGACAAATGGATATTTAACCTCTCATTGCCCGATTTTTCCCAGCGGCCTCGGCAGACGTGGTGCGATGCTGCGTCAGCGCTTTATTGGAGGCTAATTTGGATCTGAGCGGAACTAAACAGAGCGTTAGTGCTCCCGTTGGAGCATCTCCAACTGTTGTAATAAGTGTGATATTAATTAAAATAAATGCAATAACACAAACCAACGTCTTGCTCAGAGTTGCAGTTTCCAGTTGAACTCTGCACTTTTATTTGGTGTGCGCACTATTTAGGGATCTTGCTGGCTGTATGTTTCCTGCCATATATAATCTTCTTTCTGACCTCCTCAGTCAACCAGCTGCCACTAACCAGATAATAATTGTTATCCCAATTACTCAGCTAAATGACCCCCGCTTTTAGCAGATTATACAGGAAGATGACTGCAGTGGGGGAGGGGCTAAACAGACCCAGAACAATAACACTTCATATGCTGTGTGTGTAATAACTGCTTCAGGCCAAAATGTGATCAATGTACTTTTTTTCAATGTACAAAGGGCTTTTTTTTATTATTCATTTAATTTTTAGGATCTCCTGCTCATCCAAAGCTGCATTTTTTGTGATGAAAAAAAATAGTGTTGTGCTGCTCAATATTTTTTGAGTAAACTGTAATACATTCACAGATGAATAGAAAGTTCAAAAGAACAGCATTCATTTGAAAGAGAGACGCCACTTTTTCACCTTTCTGTCACTTTTTATCAATTTGATGCATTCTTGATGAATAAAAGTAATAATTAAAGATGTATATTTTTTTCACAGATGGTTTTCCTAAATGTTTTTTTAAAAACAAAACAAAAAATCCTATAAAATGAATGTAGATGTCATAACTCTAAGAAGAATTTGATGATGAATGATTGAAAATTAAATCTAAAGAAGGCACGCTTGGTAAATTTGAGGAAACTTGGAGACTTTGTTTGAAATTCAGGAGAGGAGACTGAGATTACAGGGATCTGAATGACAGAAAGAAAAAAGGATATTAAATAGATCTTCGTTTGTGATTTTTCTTCCTGTTGGAAGGTGAACATAAGCCATTGACATGCGGAAAGGCTTTGAAATCTTGCTGATTTCTGTCTTTTGTATGAAATGGAAATGACAGAACTTTATCTGTACTACAGTACAATTAAATCAGCGGCGTTAAACGAACTCCAGCCGAGTTAAACGTGCTCCCACAGAGTTCAATTAAGTCACATTTTGAGTTGATTTAGCAGCAGCTCTTTTTCTTTGTTGAGGAGGACTGCGCTCTCGGATCAGAGGAATGATGGAGGTTAAGCAGTCGGGCTCCTCGGGGAAGTAAAGCAGGTGGCTGGAGGAAAGACACGGCGAGAGGCAGGTGACGGTGTCGACTGTCAACACCTGCCTGATGCTACGAGTCTCTGAGGAACGGGACGTCTCTGCAATAACATACAGCTGAGGAACACACGTGAGCTTTCCAGTAGACAACACCAGAAATGCTGTCTAAAAGCTCTTACGGGTTTATAAAAACTCTGTTCCACCAAGAAGAACATAAACTGCATCAAATACGATTGCAAAAATAGCTCCTACTGCAAGCTGTACTTCAGTCAAAGAGATAGTCCCGCCCCCAAACTCATGCCATTGGCTGAGCCAGATGAACAGATTGTGTCACTCAAACCGAATTCAGTTTGTTAATGTTTATCCACATTAAATGAGTACATGGTGTACACACTCATGCAGAGCCATAAATAACAACCCTTTCTTTCCATTTTAAGCTAGGAATATTTAGGAGAGAAAAGAAAAACAAATATGTGTGAAGTGATTGTGTGTGTTTGGAGACTTGTGAACCATATATTTCACTGCCGCAGTGTTTAGCTTAATGTACTAAAATAATAATTAGCAATAATAACAGTAACAATAACTAAATAATAACAGTACACACCTTACTGATGGTGCATACAAGCTTTTTGTTGTTGCTGTTGATGATGCATGCTATTAAACACACAGACGTTGAAGGCATTTATAACTTTCTGTTCATCTGCAAATCCGGCAAAATAAAATGTACCACAGTTTCCACAAAAATATGAAGCAACATGACTGTTTTCAACATTAATAATAATCAGAAATGTGTGTTGAGCAGTAAATCAGTGTATTAGAATGATTTCTGAAGATCATGTGACACTGAAGACCGATTAATGATGCTGAAAATACAGCTGAACATCACAGAAATAAATTACACTTTAATACATATTCACACTGAAAACAGCTATTTTAAATTGTAATAATATTTATCATTTTCAGCTGTGTTTTTGGTCAAATGCAGCCTCGATGAGCAGAAGAAACTTCTTTCAAAAACATCTTACTGACACCAAACCTTTAAATGGTTGGTTATATTTTGACCTCAGCATCAATTACAATCTACAGCACATTCAAAAAGAAACAGTTACTTGAATTTATAATAATTTGTTATTACAAAAATGTTTAATTACAGCCTTCATGAGCAGAAGAGACTTACTGAAAAAAACTCTTTCCAATCTCAAACTCTTGAATGATAGTGTGTGACTAAAAAAACATTGGGAAATTATAAATAGTTGAAAATATGGATAGTGCATTCAATTTGACAATTTTTTTGGGGGGGAGAAGTTTTGACGCCCTCACGTTTGTGTTTTTTAGTATCTTAGAAACATGTAAAGATCTGATAACACTGTATTCAGCACAAACAGGGCTACCATACAAATGTGCATGTTTGTGTTTTTAAGAAAACCACGTTTATCCGTGGCCAAAATATCAAGCAAACGTTTTTAAAGAGAGGGCAGAAAAGCTCAGAGGCCAGATGTCAGAGCATCTGTCCCACAAACCCTCAGCGAGCAGACGGCAGCATGACAAGACAGCATCAAAGCCACGGAAATCTCCCACACACACGGTCTCAGGCCAAGCGAGCGTCTAACAAGAGCCCGCTAGAGAACAGGCTGCACCGTGACAGCCCAGACGTCATTTCATTCCCATAATGCATCACTGCAGCACACACAAGGCCGGCACATCAGCTTCTTCAACAGTGTATGGTTTCTGCCTCCGCTCTGCAGAGCATCTCGCTCTGGCTTCATACCCATAAACCCCTGCGGTGTGTGTCATCTGTACCGCACATTAATGTGTCATGAAGCTCACGCTCCAGAGGCGCTAGTTATCAGAAACACACTCTCGCACACACACATGAGAAACCACTCACAAACTGTGCCTTCCTCCTGATGAGTAACATTATAACAGACACGCACACAAACCACCGCTGACATGATGATTATTAAAACTCTAGCAAACTCCAAGATTACCTCTCTTATTTCTCCGTTTCCTATCGCTTTGCTCCTAATGTGAGGGAGATGTGAGTCGCACACCAATCTCCTTTCCCTGAAGATTCAGTCTTTCCAAGTGCACATTGTTCCTTCAGGCTGCTTTGCACAAATCCGTTTTATAAAACTGCTGCTTTTTTTGTCTTATTTTTTTTCCTATTGTGTAGTATTGCCGTGAGGCACAGTGAGGGAATGAGGGTGAGAAATATCACATCCGCCGTGCCACCAAAAATATATAAAATAATCTCTTTCAGCGGGCTGCATTCCGGGAAAATGAAGTTTGCAAAGCAATATTGCAGTAAAGGAGGGTGAAACACAGACATCTACCTGCATGGGTAGACGCTTTCTCTTTTCGCAAGTGCTTTTGAAAGCACTATTGAGAGGAAACCAGGGAATTAGAGAGGGACAAAACACAGGCATTCGATTCAGCATTTCTCACATGAGCACCAAGACAACACAGACCAGACATCGTCTCAGGGGTGAATATATCAAATACGGCTAGTAAGTAGGCCAGTTTCATTCTCAGTGACTCACAAGACAATTCTGTTTCTCTAAAAACAGGACCTGATGTATTGTGTTCATATGAAGGAATATTCAGTACAGTTTGTTTTTTTGACCTGTAGTCTGATTTATGCATTGTCCGTAAATTTAACCCATAATGTCCTGGTGGTTAACAAACAGCATTCTTTTTCTGCAGATTGTTTTCTCAGTGTAAAAGGTTATGATATACTAATTTTATATTAATATATAATATATAAGATTTATACTGATGTAAACCTTAATAATAAAACTAAAATTGCTGAACATAAATTTCATGAGTTTGCGCTTCCTTATAATAAATAGTAAGCGAGTTTGGCGTTTGTCCGGGTGGCATTTTATTCTGTTATCTTGTTTTATTGTATTAGCTGTTTTGTTTCTTTGTTTTTTACTAATCCAAATAACCCAACTGCAATTTGATTGATATTAATGGGAATGCACAATGAAAAAACATGATTTGTTTGTTATGAGTTATCGGTATTTGCAAATGAACTTCTCATAGATATAGATATATATATATATATTATGATATAATAATATTAGAAAATGACATTTTACATGATATAAAAATAAATATTACGGTTTGACTTTAAAGAAATTAGTATATTAAGGTTGAGTCATGTCTTTCATTAGTAGCACTTTCTGGCTTCATGAATTCTGTACTGTAAATTGAAAATTATCTAATCTTCTCTGCTTCCTGGAATCTGCTACTTTATCCACAAATGAGTTGAAAGAAAAAAAGGAAAAGGAATAATATGAAGTAGCAATAATAACAATGACAGCTGCTAATGGAAGTGTGTCGTGGATTTGAGAAGATTAGCTCAGCTGAGTTAAGTTCAGACTCCTCAAGCAAGACTTTCCTTCATTACAGAGGCAAACAAATTTTTTGATTTTTTTTATTCTACACATTTGATTAGCTTGTGGAGCAGAGATTGGAGCATGGTGGGCCAATTTGAGTCAAATTTCCTTCTGTATGTCGGGACAAAGACACAGTTGGAGGCATCAGGTGAAGTGAAATTCTAGCCTGTTCTTTCCTCTCAGTGTTCATTACTCTGCCATTGTTAATGCGCTGCAAGTGTTCGGGAAACTTTTGTTGGGAACGGTGTGTTCTGGAAGCTGGCATGTAAAAAACAGGATAATAGGGTGAATTCCGAATACTGGGATAAGAAACACTGACAGGAGGAGTGACTACAGTGTGTATTTAGGTGGGACAGAAACACTCGTGTCTATAAAGTTCACACTTGCTGGGAACTAAGTTGACATTTTCTCTCACGTGCACAGGCTGGTTCTTCAGTCTGGAACAGTATGATCCTTAAATTACAGCTGTTTCTACTGCAGAAGATAATTCTACTGAGAAGTCAACATAGACATGACTTTTACAAGCATTTGTCTTAAACATTGTGTACAATTCCCAAGAAACAAAATGGTAAATGAGAAAAATTAAGGACAGGACTGCACTTTACGCATCAGGAATGAATAAGCTCAGGAAAAAAAAATAGGATATTAAAGTATGGTGGCGGAAAGGTCATTATATATATGTTATCATAAATATACAGCAAACACCAAAACCTCATGATACAAATTTCAACAGCTTTCATTAACATAACATAACACAACATAACATAACACAACATAACATAACGCAATAGAATAGAATAGAATAGAATAGAATAGCGATTTGCAATACAATATGTACAATGCAATGTGTTAAATTCCAAGCCAATTTCCAATTTCCATTAAATTATTACTATTATTATTATTAATATAGTAATTTGAAAACATATCCACACACAACATGACCAGGACACTGAATTTTGATTGCATGTTTTTATGGTCATATCATTCAAAACAAGATTTTAGTTTTGCATTTTACTTTTACATGCTTTCTTATATTATCATCATCATTTCACTGTCAGTTTATTTCAGTGCCTGGTTAAAGGATGTTATATGGATTACTGTTGACAGCATGATTTCCCAAAAGAAGACTCTTCTGCTCACCAAGGCTGCAATTATTTAATCAAAAATACAGCAAAACCAGTAAAATTGGGAAAAATGATTGCATTTCAAAATGACTTTTTACAATGTGAATATGTATTAAAGTGTAATGTATTTCTGTGATGTTCAGCTGTATTTTCAGCATCATTACTCCAGTCTTCAGAGTCACATGATCTTCAGAAGTCAGTCTAATATACCTATTTACTGCTCAACACACACTTATGATTATCATTAATGTTGAACACAATTGTGCTGCGCAATATTTTCTTGAAAATTAACATATAAAAGTATTAAAGATACTGGAGAAATCTACAGAAGAACTGCTCTGAAATTAAAATCATGCAAATGTGAACACACATACACAGGCAGTTTAATTTTTCAAACCCCGACTCTCTCTCTCTTTTTCTCTTTCCTCTTTCAAGCGTAGTTCCCCAGCGTTCTGTGGCTTGTGAGCACAAAGGATGACAAAAGAAATCCCAGTTGCTAAAGTGTTAACTAAAGACAATACCATTAAAGATCAATAAATGCTAAGCGGATTAGAGACAACACAAATCACACATTTCAAAACTATCGATGTCACAGCCGCACAAGGCAAAGCAGAATTACATGCAAAGCCATTATGCCCTGTAATTCATCACAATTGGAGGTCTTTAGATAATTGGAAGCATTGATTGGTCAGAGAGCTGGCATGCAAATAGCCGGTCCGTAGCGAGTAAATCACGTGTTAAAAAAATAAACCACAGTGAGACGACAGTAAACATTGATTGATAATTATTTGTACTATCCCATCTGGGGCGGAGGGAAAGGGGCTGCTATTACAGTGAAGAAAATATATGAAATTGGAATACGCCTGTGAAACGATGGCGATGGATTTTATTTCTTTATTTTATTTCTCTGCCTTAAAGGGGCCTGGACATGAGAAATCTAATTTTCTTTGAGCTATAAGAGGTTGTTATACCACTAAAACATCCTCCACGTGTCAAATATTAAAAAGTCCTCCTCATGATGTATTTAAATGGATTGTCTGAATATAGAATGCATTTGTGACCATCCAGTTTTTCAGTGGAAGTATTTTTTTGCCTTTATTTTTTCCATGGGGATTTAACAATAAAAGTCTCATTAAAGTGCCATGAACCAAATCAACCGGTCACAAGGAGAATCGCAACAGTAAACACCGATTACAAGCAAGAAAGCTTTTTGAAAAATGGACTACAAGTCAAAAAAGGAAAGAACTACAATCCCTTGAAGCATTGCAAATGACATATTCATATTTAAAACAATGAAGAAATATAAAACTATATATTTAAAGTCCTTGATTGTACATCCAGAAACAATATATTTTGATTTTATTATATAATTAGCATATATTAGTGCTGTCAGACGATTAATCATGATTAATTGCATCCAAAACAAAAGCTTTTGTCTACTTAATAAATACACACAGTACACACACATAAATGATGTACTTTGTGTAAACACACACAGAATATATTTTGACAGTACGTGTGTCTGGATTTGGTGCTCTGTGAACTTTGGTTCGATTGGGCATCTCAAACCGAGCGTTTTAGACCAGACCGGCCTAAAAATCTAACTTTTAAACCATTTTTCCATCATCCTAAAAGCAAACAGAGTGCTGAGTAATGGAGTGCAGCAGATCACTGCAAGAATATCAAATGCTGGGGGAACAATTTGTCCATTTCTGAATATGGAGAACAATTGTCACCGTTAATGTCTCTGGTGGATACAGCCCTGATTTAATGATTAGGCTTGCTCTCATATCGAGAGAGAACAGGAGTAGGCCATAACACAACTGCCTGTCTTTACACAACTGACAGAAAATTACTTTCCTTTCACAGAACGAGGAGAAAATTGACCTCTGCTCCTCTGATGTCTGTGGCAGATCTATAATACCTCGTCTTTGTCTGCCGCCTGCGCCTCGCCAAATACCTTTCTGCACATTTAAAGGGTCACATATTTTGTGTGTGAGGGCATGAAATGCAATCCAAGCCAAAGCGAGCTGATGTCTCCGAAGATAATCTAAACAGATTTAGACAAAGCCGTGGCGAGACAGATGGACAAACTGTGTGCGGTGGTTTAAAGAGAAAGAAAACGGGCAGAGACACTGCTGGATGAGGCGGGCCGCTGGCCTGTGAAAGCCTCAGCTAAAGCACCAGAGGTTAGGGGGCATTTAGAGGGGTTTAACCAAAGCTCTCCAGCTCTTGTTCAATCTAATGTCTTTTGGAGGATGAGGGTTTGGTGGCAGGAGGAAATACAGATATAAAGAAAGAGGAAGACAGTAATGGCTGTGCATGGTGACCTTCTGTCTGAACTCTGAACTCTGGGTTGAGAGCATCTTGTTAAAGTCATGCTGTCACAAACAGTGCCAGAAATTCTTACATACTTGGCATTGCCCTCCAATTCATTTTTTGGCCTTGCAAGCAAAGTCAATTCAATAGGTTTTGCATTTCACTTTTTTAGCTGAAAAACCTGTGCATGTGTAGATCTGTATTTGTGCTGGTGTTTGATTGAGTGAGAAATCAATGCTGCTGCATGCATTAGCAGGAGAGTGTCATGATGTCATCGCTGCTTCTTACATCACATGCTATCTGTTCTGAGCTGTCAGCAAGACTGGAATTAATGAGAGCCATTTCATCACAAATCTTGTATTAATACTGGTAAAATACTTTTTAGGTAAATTAGAACTTTATTCTTTATTTAGGTACTTTTTATGTAAATTATAGGACTTTATTCCCCTAGAAATCAAATTAACAGTGCTTTAAAATCACAAAAAACACAGCGTCCATGAAAAACAGCCTTAGAAACAAGCATAACTAATATCTAGCTGTCAGACACACTTAGGTTTAGCCTTGAGGAAATGGAAAAACACACAGGAAGTAGTTGAGACGGCCCTGCAGGAAACAGAGAAACAAATTTAAAGCTATCCGCTGAGCTCACGGTGAAAATTGTTGTCATATTGAGACCCAAAGTAAGATTTCTCAAGTGTTTCAGGTTAGGTCTGTTAGCAATAAGTTTTAAAAGAAAAACTGGGTAACACTTTATTTTGATGGTCCCTTTTGAACAATCTGTTGACAATAAGCAGCTTTGCACCTACATGTCAACTA
>JAUMHI010000070.1:1103687-1123502 GCA_032359435.1 Enteromius unitaeniatus
TAATACTCTGCTAGCACTCTATTGAGAGTTAGTGGATATGTAGGTGCAATGTTACTGATAATCAACAGAATATGTTAGAGGGACCATCAAAATAAAGTGAAAACAAAAACTGAATTCAAATGATTTAATGCAAAATGTCCACAATCAATATGTTTCCATGCTGTTTTAAGTAAAGCTTTAATATAAAATGTTTATATTATAAATGATAATAAGAATTTAAGATCAGGTAATTAATTTTTAACAATATATATATAATCCTAAACTACAATATATAATATTAAATCATTAAATAAAAATGTAAAATGCTGAAATTTGATTTGGGTAATATTTTGAGATAAGATTACCCATAAATATACAACATATTATATAAAATTTTAACTTCTTATATTTACTTTTTTGAACATTTTTAACTTTTGCAAGCAAAATATTGGACCAAACAGTGCTACACGGGTGGGCTTCACCTTACCTGCAGCGCTAACACCATAAAAGCACTGACAGTCATCAGGTCTGGAGAAAATAAAGTCTTTTTCTGGTTCACATAAGACTCATCCCTAAACTGTTGGTCTGAATTAGTAAAAGCCGGCCGATATAAAGCAGAGCCTCTCAATCCCTGAACCTGTGACCTTCAGTCTGTATTAGTGTGTGATTAGACTCAATGAGCTCAAATACGCCTCTAATTGTCTAATTGCGGACATGTCCAGAGAGCTTTGCTAAAAGTTGATAGTTAACATAAGTTATGAGGAATGCTTCTGAGATCTGCTTTAATGTCTCTAAACATCCACCTGGACTCCCACAGAGACAGAAAGTTAAACACTGAATTAAATGTGAAATATTATTATTTATTTATTTATTAGTTTATTTAACAGGGACAATGTAGTGTAACATTGCTCCAATTTCATTGTAATTTCATTTCATTGCTTCCAGTTCAAGATTTCATACATATCTGGTAACAAGAACCTCAAAGCAAACGCAGTATCAGAGGCTCCAGATCACATTCTGTCACCAGCTGTGTTCGTTGCTCCCATCCTCCAGCGGATCGATGACCAGATCCGCGCCGCTACACCTCTCTCTGGGCACCCAGGCAGCCGCAGAACCCTCTTGTTTCTCTAGGGCCCCTATTGGTGGCCCCACATGGCCTGGGATATGAACCAGTATGTCAAGGGTTGTTCGGTCTGTACCATAACATCCACACCTTGCAGATTACCAGAGCTCATGCCACTCCCCATTCCTCACCGACCATGGTCCCATATTGGCATAGACTTTGCTACTGACTTGCCCTCGTCAAATGGATACACCACCATATTTGTCGTAGTTGATGTAAACTGATTCCCATCAAAAGGCTGCCCACTGCATGGGACACTGCGTTCACCCTTTTTCATGTTTTCCGTCATTTCCATCATCTGAGTCCCAATTAGCCTGTCATCCGGCTACCATCCTAGACTGAATGGAAGATCCAGGAGTTGGGTCGAGATCTCTTGGCCTATTGTTATAAACATCAGGACAGCTGGAACCAGTACCTATATCCACGTTCCTGATTACTGACACCTGTTCCCCATCGGACTCACCTCCTTATATCCAGCGATCCCTCATTCACTCGTCGGCTGGTCTTATGGTTACATACCACTGGTACTTACCTGTCTGTCCTGCTTTGCCTATTTACTCGTCTGTTGGGAAGTGGATTTAGAGGAACTATGATTATGGAATCTCAGATAAGACTTTGAAACTTACCTGCCTTATTTACCTTCGTTTGTTAACAGCAGTTGCTGTGTGTTCTCGAGTTTTGTTTAAATAAACCTCAGTCTGATTCACTTCCCTGCCTGCTTATTCTTCCAGATGTGACAGTTCCATAGCAGTCTACCTTGAACTGAAAATGCGTGCAAATTCAGCTTTTCTCTTTGGTACTATACAATTCTGAGTAGTTGCATCTCTTGTAGTGATTCCCTTTTACTACTCTTTTTGATATTAATTGATATGGCACAAGATTCAAACATTTAAAAATGTGAAAACATTTTCAAAACTAAGCAAACTATATTTTTGTATAATGTTACCATGATGTCATCTGTTTGACTTCTTATCCAATACTTTTAGTGTTTGTTTATATAAAGATCTAACAGGGTTGATATTCAGTTGAGAAATCTGACTCCAGACAGTCACACAATAAGATAATTCAAAAACCCTACAAGCATGTATAACTGATCTTTGAGATATATATGGTCTAATCATGTAAAAACAAATCAGATTTGTTCTGATTGTTCTACACAGCCTCTTAACATGTACATCAAATTTCAAATGAGAATCTAAAATAATACAATTATTAACTGTTTCATTTTCCTTTTGATTGATATTAATTATAAAACCACTAATTTCCCTCTTTCTAATTGAAAAAACACATTGGACATTGGTCAAACAGCTGTTTTGTAGGACTGTGACACACCAGTCATTTCATTGGTTAATATTTCTGCAGCTACATAAATGACTGTATCGTCTGCATATAACTGATATTTTGTTTGCTTGCAACAGTTTGGTAAATCATTGACATATAAGGAAAACACCAATGGACCCAAAATTGACCCTAAACCAAATACCAAATTATTACCTGCTGGGAGAAGTTAAATTAACTTAATTTGTGTAGGAGAATTTCATTATTCACAGTATCACATGCCTTTTTGAGATTATATTTACAGTGTTTTCATTTTGCGAAAATATGTTCATACAATCCATGACTATTGCCACACAGTAACTTACATTTTTGATACGAATTGTGAATGAACTAAAACAGACTATTTGAACTTTAATAAATATATTTGTAAAACAAACTACTACTAGTATTCGGTATTTTTCTGTTTTCGGATTCATGTGCTAAACGCTCTTCAGCTAAAATCAGCACTCAGGAGCCGGAGCTGAGGCTGGAAGCTAAATCTCAGGAAGGTTATTAAAGCACTTTAACTGTGGGCAGGCTTTAAGATGGCCTTCAACCTGAGGACAGGTTAGATGGAACTGTCAGAACTCCATGATGGAACTTCAAAGACGTGAGCAGAACGAGAGAGAGAGAGAGAGACAGGCTTAACCTTATCTCCATCTCAACACAGCTCTGTGCTGCAGTAATCAAGCCTGCAGGACCCCGGAGCCCGGAGCCCGGAGCCCGGCGCAAAGCTGCCTAAACTGTTATTGTATCCGGTCAGACCTGGCCAGACCAAACCACACTGAACCCAGATCAATAGGCATGTCAACACTTAATCTCATTCTCCTCATCTCCCCCGGCCGCTCCTCACACACACACACACACACACACACACACAGCTTACCTGTGCACACACACACACACACACACACACACACACACACGTCCACATCCAGTGCACTTTTCTGTTCTCTCTCTTTCTCCCAGTCTGTCAGTCAGTTTTTAGACATTATGTGTTTTCATTTCTTAACATGGAGGTGGCCAAAGAATGACATTAATACAACTGACAAAAAAGTATATATATATATATATATATATATATTACTGAAATGAAAGAAAACAAATACCTCAACAAAGAAAAAAACAGTCTCTCATTCTTAGCATTATGAGGTAGAATGATTTCATGATGTATGTAATTAAAACAAAAACAAACATGAATGAATAAAAGAATGAATAAATAAATATTTGATTTTTTTATAAATAACAGCGGACTCCGAACACCCCCCCACAGAAAAACTGATTTAGCATTTTCTAATAAAGATTTCAAATTCCTTCTCTTTTGCTATTAAATGTTTTTTCTTGTTATAAAACTCCAAGCCAAGCAGCAAACAAATTTCAATCATTCCCCCCCCACCACATCCTTTTAGTTCATCTTTTTAAATGTTTTTCCACAGGCAAGTAGATCAAATTGCCAGTTATTTTTTTTCCACGCTTGTCTTTGTGAATTAATTCAAATAAAATGAGAATCCCTGATGTTTGAAGAATTTTTTATTATAAACGCAGGCTAATCTTTGACTTCAGAGTTCTGCTAAATGAAAAGATCATATCTGCTCTCTCACAGCTATTAAAATGAAAATGACATTGAATACAAACTGGCTTGTCTGCAGTGTTAAACAGTAACTGTTTGTCGCATGAGCAGAGCAGCAAAAAAAATCAAAAGTCAAAAGACTTTGAAAGACTACAATTAAATGCAAATGTTCTCTGCCAGCAAACAGGGTTTAGACAAGACTTTAGACTTGGAAATAGACTTTCTTTTATGAAACAAGACTGATGATTTTAGCCAAATCTGCTGAGTTAGATGAAGCATAAAATAGTTTTCCTATTAGGGAAAGCAGGCTTAGAAAACTTTGAAGCTAGAGCTCTGAGCGCATTTATTTGCAGCATCACAGTCATCTGATAGTTCTCAATAAAATAAATAAATCATAATCATCTGCTTATATGCATGAATATGTGTCATCTGAGAGCAGGATAAAGAGAAGAAAAACAAACATCAATGCAAATTGATCACAGTCTCAGATGTAAATGAATGTCCAGGGGCATTTCTTCTACATTTCATCACAAATAAGCATGATGGTATTTTTCATAGAAAATATATTTTTTTGAGAAAAAAAAGGAAAGCAAACGAAAGGAAGAAAGAATAAGAATATAAGCTTAGACTATATTATTATTATTATTATTATTATTATTATGTATCACAGATTTATTTCTATTTTACATTTTAAACAACCCTGGTGGACCAAAGGTGATGAAATAAATAAATAAATAAGTAGAGGGAAAAAACAGCAATAATAAAATAAAAAATCATTGTTTTATTAGTAGTACTAGTATAGTAAATATATTATGACCAAAATAATGTAACACTCATTTATAATAACTATTATTAAAAAATATGACATATTTTATTTATTTATTATTAAATACATAGTTCAGATTTATTTCTATTTTATAATATTAATAATAAAAATAATAATAATAATTCATTATTTTAGTATAGTAAATATAGTAAGACCAAAATAATGTAACTTATGCGTAATAACAATTATATATTACAAATAAATAAAATAACAATAATAATAATTATTATTATTATTATTATCATTGTTGTTGTTGTTGTTGTTGTTGACAGTTTTATTGCCCACTGATCTAAAACTTTCTTAACACAACAAGACAGATTTGTAGTATGTCAGGAAAAGGTAGAAATGAGTGTGTGTGTGTGTGTGTGTGTGTGTGCGCAGGGCCAGTCTCTCTTTTCCCTCTGGGCAGTACAACTGAATAAATGTGTCCGTTTTCATAAACTCAGGTCTGATTTATTGAGCGAGGCCAATGACATGACCAACTTTCATTTATTAGCTCTGTGACTCCCGATCTATACACACCTTAAGGCATGTGTGTGTGTCTCTCTCTCTCTCTCACACACACACACACACACGCAGGGCAGCTGTTCTGACCATGAGACACACCGTAATATCTCTCAGGAGTGAGTTGCTCATTTAATATTGTCTCTGAAAAAAGATAAACAGGTGCTTCGGTTTAGGTGGAGTGGTGAGATCTGGGTGGGAAAACTCCAGGTTATGAGATCTCGACCATTTTAGACTGAAAGATGAGCTGAGAGAGAGAAGAATGATGGGTAAATACTGTTAGAACTGGGCTGTGGAGTCCATTAGTGGAATTAGCATATAACAGCTCTGTGTAACCTACCATAATTAAAGGAACAGCTCACCTAGCAAAGAAAATCTGTTGTTTATACACAGAACTTATAATCTTTTACCCTGATATTCTATTTCAGCAATCATGATATGAGATGACATCTGCCAGATGTAACTTATGTCTTTTTGTTCCCACCATGGAATAAAAAAAAGGTAACTGTGACTTCTTAACTTTATTTCTCAAATAACTCAAAGTATTTAAGTAAGTGAAATTATTTTCACATTTCTTTGGGTTTTATGGCCATTTTTATTTATTATTTATTTTATTTTTTCTAAAAATGCAAACATGTACATCTATCTTGGTCACATTATTGTAGCACAGTTTGTGCTGAATACCAAAAAATATATATAAGAATTAACAAACTAATACATTTCCATGTTGGTCAATAATATGTTATAAGTAGCTAAAATAACCACAAATATCATGTCAAAACATCTCAGGGGTCCCAAAATCACCTCAGACCCCAGAAGGATAATTCATTAATAGCAGAAACATGTTCTCAAATCTGTTTTTCATGAGCTGAAGTATGTCTGTTCCTCTTTGATGCTGTCGTATAGAAAGAAGCGGCGCAAATATTCAGCTGAACATTTCATATGCTTCACAGAAGAGAGAAAGCAATATAGGTTTGGTATGATAAGAAGGTGGTGAGACATCATTTTAATTTTTGGGGTTGAACTCTGTCTTTCATTTTCTCTTATTTGTGCTAAGAGAGAGAGAGACGTGAGAATTAATTTTTGACAAATTTGCAAGGATCTGCAGAAGGAAAGGGAGACAGGTCACAAAACAGCTTGGCAGAACTCAAGCTGTGCCTGTTCTGATTGGCAGAGGTCTGGCTCCGGCTCCTGGGTGCCCGGGCACTGCTGGAGAACAGGTTCAAAGAACCAGATGCCATTCGGGGGGTAAAAAAACGGTCTAATTTATGCATGAAGACAAACACAGCACACTTCAACCGTTTCTTCTGTTTGGAAATCATCATTCTGCGTCTTCTCACGGCCTCACGGCCCTGCTGCAGCTTTCAGGTAACAAGCTGGAGGTTCCCAAAGCACGTTTTCCTGCGCCAGCCCCTTCATTGTTCCCATCACGCTCCGCTGACCACATTATGTCTCTGCCGGCGCGCTTGCTAAATCAGGTGACTGGGCTCCTGCCACAAAGACGGAGTGTGGAGCAGAGCACCCTCTCCTCCCGCGGGACCCAACCCTGGCGCGTTGTGCCTAACGAGGAAATCCAAACATAACCAACCTCATTAATTTCTCCTATCAAAAGCTCCTCGCCTGCTGAATGCAGGGGCTCCGAAGTCTTCCGCTCCTCGTGGAAGATCAAAACTGGCTCGGCTGATTGATAGCGAACACTAGAGGAACGCCAGTGACTACGTAAGAACAGAGGAGACATTGGCACGGTGATGAAAGCGACTGGGAAAGAAGTATGAGAGGCCGAGATGTTATCAACAGTGCCAGATCAACAGATGCATGCTGGGAGTCAGGTGCTCATGAATAGATACTTGGCTTGACAAAGGAAAGCCGCGTATTGGAATACCGAGGTGGATGAAAAATATGCACGATGGCACTTTATGAGATCTCTAGATAAAGTGGCTGGGTGGCCGTTTGATGAAAGCACATCCTGAGAAGAACAAAAGCTTTTCGGGTTAAAGCTGGAAAATATATCATGCAAGGGAAGTTCACTCAAGAATTGGATTCCAGTCCAAAACAAAACAAAAAAAGCGAAGCTAAGCAAAGTGTGAAAAGCTAATCGAAATGAAACGAAAAAACATTAAGCAAAATAAAAGCTATTCAGGTTAATATTTAGTGCAGAGGAGCTACAAAAGAAGCTGAATTTCAGTCCAAAACAGCAAAAGGAGAAGCAAAGAGAAAAATGTGAAGCAAAATGAATGAAATAATTAACGCCTTAGAAGAGCTGCAAAAGAAGTTCATTTAACAAATCAGTTCCAATCCAAAACAAAAAGTGAAGCAAAGTGAAAAAGTTAACTAAAATTAAACAAAATAAGATATTTGCATTATTAACACTTGAAATATGTTGTGCAGATAAGCTACAAGAAAAGTTCATTCAAGTAATGTACTCCAGTGCAGAACAAAACAATGAAAGCAAAGTAAAGCCAAAAAGAGAATCAAAGCCAAACTAAACAAAACAAAATAAAAGCCTTTCATGTCAATGGTGCAGATGAGCTACAAAAGATGCTGAATCCCAGCGAACTTCAAAAAGCTGTTTTACTGATCATTTATTTGAACACACATTATATATTAGAACACTCTCAGAAAGCAGACTTATGGCAAAGTAACCTGAGACTCAAACCCACAACCTTACGCTTTACCAGCCTCGTTAACCACAATTTCACACTTTAACCCACATAAAAGGTGGCTGGGAAAGCAATGTCGGCGACCTCATATTACATGATGGGAACTACTTAAGTAGGTCTCTGGGTTGTAAACGAGTTCAAGCAATCAATGAGCTCCTTGTTTTTGCTAACATGGCATTTGCTCTATCGCGATTGTCCCACAAGGAACTTTTGTTTTGCTCTGACACATCTGAAGTGATTACGATGTAAACTGACATCTGTGACTCCAGTGACATACAGCAGAGGCCATAACCATACTCAAACAAACAGCGTGCCAACTAATGGCACGTTTAATGTGCGTCAGACTACTTCAGATGCCGTTTTCAGTGCCATGTCCTCACACAACAGAAGCTTTGCTTGAGGTCTCCAACACTTGAGGCCATAAATCCCCTTCTTCTGAATAAGCGCCCTTCTTACAGTGCTCGGACAGAGCAGCTTTTGTGTTCTCATCAAAGTCCCTCCCTGACCCTGACACATCAGTCCTCTTCAGCTGCTCAGACACAAAGCGAACCCTTCAGATTCGCCACTGCGCACTCTGATGATGTCACAGTCGGAGGATCTCTGCCGGAAGCTGATTGGCCGAGGACCCAGCAGCCATGCTGTCGAGAGACGCACTCTTTGAGGGTTTCTGCTTGTTGCTTGAAGAATAGACAGGGAACTATAAATAGCCCAGTAAAAGGGGACGGAGAGATGAAAGATGGGAGGAATTTCAACGTGTGAGGTCACTGCTGACAAACCTGTCACACAGGAAGTGAAAAGGGCCTCTCGGTCTTAGGATGGCCTTGTTGAGCAAACTAAAGATGATTCGTTCTACTCTGTTATTCACAGGGGTTAACTTTTTTTTTGGAACCAGAAGCATTTTCTATTAGATGAAGAAGCCAAAACAGGAAGAAAAAAAGTGGTCCAACAGGCAAAATGGTTTAAAACTGGAATAAAATCTGTAGCTCCCGTCGATATATTGAGGTCTTAAGAAACAAAACAACTGATCTGTGAAAGAGACTGAACATTATTTACAACACTCTTCTTTATTGTTCTGCTGAAGAAAACTAAATCCCATCTTTGATGACCTGAGGGTGAGTAAACTAACAGCAAATTGGTTCGTTTTTGGTTGAACTATCCATCTAAATGACAGCTTTAACAAACTATTGCAGTAACAGAGTACATTGACGGCCTCTGTACTTTGGTACTGCAAAGAATAGAATAGAATAGAATAGAATAGAGGCTGATTGCATTAACAATTTGTGAAGTCAGTCAATCATGGGTCTTATATCAATTCACTGACAATAAATGGTTACCATTTTCATATGCAATGGTATTTCCATGGTGCTCTAGACTATATCAATAAATCCAGGAAATATATAATACTACAATCCACTACAATACTATGTTTTTTCTATGTAAGCACTTAGATTTTGGCGCTTTCAGAAGAACATTCCAGATGTTATCAGGTGTCTGTGTCTGACTACACCAGCACTGCAATAAATATATTGTATCTCTACATGTCTGAGCACAATGATCAAAACTGACAGAGGATGAAAAGCTGAAGTTTAACTCCAGCCAAGATTACACCAAAGCATACCTCTCTCTTATCTATGCATCAGCTCACACTGCCAGAAAGACAGAGAGAAACTAAACACGTTGAAGTAAAGCGTTTGCTTTACTAAAATCAACAAAATACAGAAACTGAAAAAAGCCCTAGTCCTGTCATCTATGACTCATCAATTCCAAATATTTCGTTCCACAAGGAGAGAGAAAAATATGTGATACAAGAAAAATAAAAAAAATTCAGGAGAAAGGAGAAAATGTCAATATTTTATAACCATAAAACTTTATGACTTCGTCCTTTACTTGTAACTTTTTTTAATTGTGCAAGATTACAAAAATGTGCTTCTGTGCACAAATGTAAAAGAACTAATCTGCAGACATTTTAGCATTTTTAATAATGTATCAACGTAAACATATTGATAAAATGTTCACATTTGCGGTTGGTATGATTTTTTTTAAATGCACTTAATTAATCAAAAATACAGTACAAATTTTAATATTGTGAAATAATGATCCAATTTAAAATAACTGCTTTCTATGTGTATCTGTTAAACGGTAATTTATTTCTATGATGTATAATATACTGAAAGTCTTTTGAAAGGTTATGAACAATTTCTGGAACTTTTAATTAATGTTAACACTTCTCCTCAGCACTAAACTCAGTATATGTGCAGAAACACACTCAGACTCATGGATTAACACTCTCTCATTACTCAAACAGCATCTGTTCAGTGAGAAGCGTCTGTCTGCATCAGCCTGTGCTCAGATGAGCAGTGTTTCTTCTTCTCGGTCATGTTTATGTCTCTGTCTGCTACAGCTCCGGCCACTCACCTGGTCAGGGCTATTAAACATGACGACGGGACGCAGGCCATTGATTGACAGATGTTGTGATAAGGCCGGTCACAGGGTGTGTGTTGTGTGTAAATAATAGCAAGGCTGAGGTCTGTGTTTGACAGAGAGGCCAGGTCAATGCCAGCTGCCTTTGACTGATATACAGACAAAAACACAAAATCTTCAAATAGAAGAAATAGTAAAAATAAATAAATACATTCTTCTATTGTACAGTATTAAATAATTGTAATGTACTGTTTATGTATTTATTTTTTATGGCTGCAATAAATATGGTAACAAAACAGTACAATGGTATATCAAAATGTCATATGATAGTGTTGTCAGTATTGCTACTGTTTACTGATATCTAATATTTATACCAATATTTATATCTTGTGTGTGTGTGTGTTTTATTAAAAAATGAACAGTAATATGTTTTTTTTTTTGCAATCTCTACTATAGTATTCCTAAATTTAGATTTGGTATTTCATATTGGAAATTAGATAAAAAGTATAATCATGGTAACTTTTAACTTTTGTTTTAAAATAAATATGTCAAGGAACAGACAAACTATATTATAGTACAATAAAAGTGAGACCAAATTATGGTATATACTGTGGTATCACATTTTATATAGTATATTATTTACATGGTAGTCCAAGGTACAGTATTGTTCAAGACCTACCACAGCAGATGACTACAAAACATGGTCAAACTAGAATAAAACAATGGCATACGTGTGTAAGTACCCTGTCATTTAAGGAAAGTATAATTATAAAGTATAATTTAGAAACCAAAGCACCTGGAGTTGATCCTGTAAGCCACATTGTAGCCAATCACGCTTCGCAATCTCACTTTCTAAAGTATTGCAGCGTCACAGAAAAGGTTGACTCTGTGTGACACATTATCATCGGTTTATAATTGCTGCATATAATGCAATTATAATGGGAGTTTAATATATCAGGAGAATTATTGAGATCACCACCTTTCATTTAAGACCAATATCATCCACTTCTTTGTGTCTCGATCTTCTGAGACTGCGGCGTTAACGAACTAGCTTCCGCGGCCTGATCGTTAGACAACAGGTTTAATTGTGTTAACCCACCATGAGGAAAACACTGGGAATGCATCTCAATCTCAAACACAGAGATAAGACGGGACAGGAGCGATACACCTTCAGGCTAATTAGCCCTGATTCATCAGCTCACGGTGACGAGAAGGGATAATTGATTTCCGAATTAATAAGACGCTTGCCTCGGTTTCTTTAGCAGACGCCACAGAGTCTGTCTTGCGCTTTCTCCTTCCCTCTCATGATAAGTTTGATAGCATCACTCGCATAATGATGACCGGAGAGACTTGTGTATCTCAAACCAGCCCAGAGTTACTCACAAACCATATCTCTACTTCCAAAGACAGCAAGGGAGCACTTGAGCAAGTGAGTCTGTAATAAAGTTAACATTCACAACTTTTACAGAATCAGAACTTTTATGTGACGCATTTGTTGTCACAGAATTTGAAATGGACTGGATTGTGAAAAAGTGACTATGTTTTGTCAAGAAATTATATTGGAGTAATGTGTAGCAAAAAAAAACAAAAAAAAAAAACACCAGTAATGTGCATTAAAGGAATAGTTCATTTAAAAATGACATTTCTTTATGATAACAAACAAACAATCAAAAAAGTCTTGGTTACGTGTGTTACCCTGGTTCCCTAAAGGAGGCAACGAAGACGTCACGTCGGTGACCAACAAATCCTATCTCACCAGAGAGACCAATTTACTTCAAGTGTAACAAAACAAGCCAATGGGCATTTGCATGCACTGATTGCATCTAGCTGATCACTGTATGAGTATTAGTGAGCAGCTGGTGCATGCATCATTTATATTTTCACTGAGGAGCCGAGCTAGGCACAGCAGTTCAGCTAAGGTACAGCGTTGGGACCGGACGTCTCCGTTTCTTCCTTTAGGGAACAAGGATTACATACTTAACTGAGACATTCCCTTTCAGTCGGTCACTACGAGTCACGTCGGTGACCAATGAATCAGGATCCCTACCAAAGCGCCACAGGAGCTTCCCCCTTCTGGTGCCCTGTGTAGGCCTCCTGATCCTTCATATAAGGCAGACAATAGGACAGGGCTCTACACAGAGGAGGTCACTACTGCTGTTCCTCGAGCAACCCAACCAGTAGGACTGGATATCACTGGGAAAGCGTGCCCTTCCACCAAAAAAGGCTCACTACGGCAATTACTCACGTGAAGTAACCCTGTAGGGCCCTATTCAACATGGAGCTCTCTGAGACCGCTCAGGCTGCATCCTTTAGAGATGACAGAATGTAGTCTGCTAGGAAAACAAGGCCCTGGTAAGTGTACCGTGCAATAAACATATGGGATCCCAACAGGGTCACTGATATGGGCACTAGCCTGACAGTAGCTTTCAAGAATTCATAAGATGAAAGGCCTGGTGCCAAATGTTCCACCACATCTGGCCGCTGGAGAACTCAATGGGGTTTGACCGGACAGGGAACTCTCTGGAGAAATGGCGTAAGGACGCCGTTCAGAGACGCCGGGAGTGGCTGTCGCAAGGAGCAGGAGTTTTTCTCTCTGATCTTGCACCGTGTCTGTGCTAGAAGGCTCACTCGGGGAAATGCATACTTGCGTAGGCCCCGGCGCCAGCTGTGTGCCAGTGCCAAGCATTGCCTCGGTTAGGAAATAGAACCACTGGCAATGGGAGATGCAAACAGATCTACCTGTGCAACTCTGAAACATCTCCAGATCAGCTTGACCACATGGGGATGGAATCTCCACTCTCCAGGAAGTGCTGCTCGAGACAGCTCGTCGGCTGCCCAACTGAACACTTCTGGAATATGGAAGGTAATTCTGACTCCAGAGGAGGAGGTGACGGGCGAGTTGTGAGCACCGCGTTATCACGCGTACCTCGGGACTCGGCCATGAAGGTTTGAGGCAGTTTAGCACTGACTGTGCACATCTTGGGTGAGGCGTGCTGTCTGGTTGACCGAATCCAACTCCATAATTAGAAAAGAGATCCTCCCCATTGGCACGAGAACTGCTGGGCAAAGCTCTCAACAGCATTGCCAAAAAGGCAGGCCTGCGACACAGGAGCATTCAGGAACTGTACCTTCTCGTGCTCCTTCATGTCGGCTTGACACAGCAATAAATGGCACTCCTGGACCACTACCGTGGACATTGCACGACCCATTGGTTCGTTGCAGCACGAAGTTTATGTAGGACGTCCTGGTCGTGGTTCTCCCTTGAGCATATCTCTCAGGGCTTTGGCCTGATATACCTGCAGCAACGCCGTGGCGTGAAGGGCATAGGTTGCCTTCCCACAAGCTTTATAAGCACTGCCAGTTAAACCTGACAAATACTTACAAGCCCATGAGGGGAGACACTGGTAGCGGCCGTTGGACATTTGTTGCATCGCCACGGACCACTCCATAGAGGGAATGCCCGCATACCCCAAAGCGGCCACACCATCGAGGGTGATGAGGGTGGAGGAGCTACAATATTTGTTTCAGGCAGTAAAAGGTGCCTTTTATGATCTCGTAAACTTCTCGTGCACTTAAAAAATAGCACCGAAGGGGGCACGACCCCCACCGAGAAACCACTCATTCAGCCTTGAAGGATCGTGACATGGCGGAGAATTCCACATGAAAGCATAGCCGTCATCTCTGGGTCTGGCTCAGGCAACGCTACCTCACCAGAAGGGGGCAACACAGCCAACTTGTCATCCCCAGAGAGAGAGGGCTCACTTTTCAATGCTGCGATCGACATCTGGTCGTCAGGAGGAGCACTGATGGAAACCACCAGTAAACTCTGTCCTGCAGAGGGCCTGCCCCAAAGGCAATTCCACCGGCTGCGGAACGCTTGAGGAGTGACAACTTCACCTCTGATACCACCAGACACAGTGCCACCCTGGGTGCCGGGACGAACACTGGATCGCAGAGGCAGCTGCTTTTGTGCAGCTCCGAGACGGTCATGTCCCTGAGTGCCAGGAAATGCAATGGTGAAACGACATCTTCAAAAAGACATGGTCACCTCTGTTGCTCTTTCAGAGTTTACATTATAATAATAATATATAAATATTATATCACATATTATGTTATAATATTAATTTATTATATTAATACTATAAACTTAACAACAGTAATACATATAATTTTTGTATTTATTTTAATATATTACGAGGGAAGACGGTTTCTCCACCAGAGCACACACAGCCTCCTTCAGGTTCAAACAAACATCAAAATACCCCAAAACCTCCACCACACCTCCATCTTTCCCACCACGATGGGCCATACTCGCTCAGCGTTTGATCAAAGAGCAGAGTCTCTGGTGAAACTCTCATTTACTCACACAGAGAGCGAGAAATATACAAATCAGCATGTGATTGCTCTTTACCGATCACTCGCTCCTCCTCCTCCTCTCCGTCTCTGACCTGGTTTCAAACAGCCCAAGGGAGACGGGATCCCATTCCCAAATATTCCCCACCAAACCTGTTTCATAGCAATAAAACGCAATGGAAAAGGGGAGAAAATCATGTTTGATGTATAAATTGCAATTGAAACAGCACTGAAACGGATTCCTCTCGTTTCCTCTTATTCTGTGATATTGAGGTCATCACTCTGGCATGTGACATTATAGGCATATCGTGGCTTGTTTGTGTCGAATTGAAGCAGAGCAATCTTTTGTCTGAGCAGATCAAATGACAAAAGTGTTCCTTCACGTCTTCTTTATGATACGGCCTAATGTATATGACTGCTCGCCATTATAAAGCTATTAAAAAAGCTTAGCTTGGTGCGGCTTCCTCCATTCATCAAAAAAGCAATATTGTTAGAGCGATGTGTTTTGTTCCCGGGGGAATCTCATTGTGAGAGATCTCATTTGTCAGGATTGCCGTTACAGGTCGAGAGCCAGCTTCACTCCAGGTGCCAGAAGAAAACGCCCAGCTCTTCTTTCAACATCGCACCAAAGGATTTTTGGTGTTTCTTGAAGTCAGTGTGACCCTGATTATGCTCCTAATACACATTCCTGATCATTGATTCATTTGGTGCATATTATTCTGAAAGAAAATATGAGTGTATTCACAGTCCTTCAGCAACTTGTGTGTTTTTGGCTGACGTCATCAAACTACAGTATTATTTCACCAGCAATTCCTGTATTTTAATGCTGAGGAGATATTTGACCCACAACACAAAAAATGAGTTGTCTGAAATATGAGTGATTGATTAGAGAGATAGACAGATACACTCAGAGAGCAACTGAGAAACTGACAAAACAAAATTATTTATTTATTTATTCAATTTCAAAATTAATGCTTTAAATTCAGCTGCTATTAACTTAAAAAAAAATGTAATAAAATGATAACAATAATAGACACTCCAGACACTCCGATACAGGTTTCTGAACGCTGCTTCATGTTGCCTTCATCAACAGCGAAACGGTTGAGTATGCAGCAGGTTCTGATGAATAAGTTTAAAGCTGGAAGCCCTTCAGAGAACGAGCCATCACCAGGGAGCTCTTATCACAGAGAGGAGCTGCTGTAATGAGCCTCCCTCACACCACACATCTGCCAGCACAGCCAATCCCACGAGATCCTGCTGTGATTGACAGCTCCTCGGGGCTCCTCCCGCTCCAGCGCTGTCTCAATACAGAGATGCAGCGAGATCAAAGAGATATAAGAGAGGCAGGAGAAGACGGAGGTGAGGTGCATAACAGAGGCATGCAGAGAGCTTTCAGGGAGAATTTAGCTAGCTTTTTACTGACACTGATTAATATTTAAAATCTGTCATTTAAAACCCACCGTCTTCCTGCCATCAGATACACTTGGTTTTTGTAAATATAACATTTCTATCCCCAAAACAGCATCCACAAAAAACTTGTTGCCACACTTAACCACTAACTGGAGTATTTTTGCAGGCAAAAATAATTATAATCAGCCATGAAACGCATTCTGCGGTATTATTTTATTATTGTTGTTGTTGTTACTATTATTACCTCTATCACAGTCAACAACAAAAATATACTACTTTCAAATCGCATCAAAAATAAATGTTTTAGTTTCCTTAAAATGTTCTGTGTATATTTATTATGTGTGTATACATATATATATATATATATATATATATTAATTAACCATAAAAACAATATTGTGCAATATTGTGAAATATTATTTCAATTTAAAATAACTGTTTTCTGTGTGAATATATTTTCAAATGTAATTTATTCCTGTGATACAAAACATCATTACTCCAGTCTTCAGTGTCACATGATCCTTTTTAGAAATCATTCTAATATGCTGATTTTTTACTATAATTGTCAATGTTGGAAACACTTGTGCAGCCAAATATAATTTAACGGTAGTATATGTATTTATATATAAGGCACAAACATACAGTATATATTTTGAAAGATTTGAAAGATAAAGATTTGTATGTATTTACGTCTATATATTCTTATTATTAATGACATAAACATTATTACACACACAAATATATCATATAATTAATATATACACATACCATATTTTTCCTAAATATATACATGCACGTTTGTATTTATATATACTGTACATAATTAATACACACAATATACACATATATGTTACGTAAACAAATAAACTATATTTTGGAAGCAATTGACTAATAATTTGACAGCACTGAAAAATAACTATTAATTTTTTATTGTAATTGTAATAAAAACACAAAATACTACTACTACTACTACTACTAATAATAATAATAATAATTATTATTATTATTAATAAATAGCAATAATAATTCTACCAATAATAATGTTTTATTAGTAGTAGTAGCAGTAGTCGTATTGCTGTTAGCTGTTATTGAGAAATATTATGGTCATTATTATTATTATTATTATTATTATTCAAATAATAATTTGTTACCCACAAGACTGACTCTGATGAAGGGCACATCTTCTCCTAATCACTGGACTGATATAGCCAGAAGAATACAAACAGAGTGAGTTATTATCAGGGTTTGAATAAATCCACACCATTCGAAACAACATCCATACAAAACAAATCCAGTCCATCCATACACACTCCAGTCCGGCTTTTATAATCACTTCAAAATCACTACTAGATTTTAGGTTGACTCACATCAAAAACCCAATTTAACCCCTGGTTATTACAGAGATCTTATTTCTCAGATCAATAATATGAGAAACGGGTGTGAATATCTCACCGAAAAACCTTTTAACTGTGTTTATTCCAAATGCAGCCCTGGCTCTTTCATCTCTTTGTAAATAGCACTGCTTCTTCGCTCTTCCTCCTCCTCTTCCTCAGCCTCTCTCTCTCTCTCTCTCTCTCTCCGGTCTCGTTGAATAAGCTGATTAAATGAGTGTGATTTGGTGAGCGGAGGTCTGGGCAGCGGCAGTGCCGGAGCTCGGGCCCCTCCACATGAATATTAAGTGTGTGTGTGGGATTTGTGTCTGGGGTCTGAAATTGGAAATCACAAGTTTGACTAATCAGCTTTGAGCTTCTCTTTCAGTCTGCCTGTGCAGTCGGTGGAAAGAAGGAGTAAATTGAGAGAGAGAGAAACTGTGATGAGAGACTGTCGTTTTAGAAGCAGAAAATGCAGAAGTTGGGTTCTGTAAAAAGATACAAACCTCTGGAGAGAGGTCATGGGAAGAAACAGAGATATAGTGATTGGTCAGTTCACTTACATTTTTTAAGAGCATGACTGGGCTTTTTTCCCCCCGGATCGGGGGGGTGGGGGTTTTAGCCCAGTCACAGTCTTAAAAAATGTAAGGGATCACTGTTTTGGTGAAAAAATAGATTGACTAATATTATATCAGGGAAATGAATAAATAAATATTTAATTAAATATAGCTTGACTAACATAACATGAGCTTCTCAAATTTAAATAAATAAAACATTTACAGACATTACACTTAACAAAAAAAAATGCTTGTATAACTATTATAACTGTAAGCAAAATATTACATATATTTGAATTTGCTACTTAATGTTTATGTAATATTAATTGATAATAAAAAATGCATTTATATATTATAATGATTAGGACAAAATTGTTTAGTGTAAAGTGATCAATTTGAGTCTTCTTTTGGTAAATAAATTAATATTCATCTTTAAATTATTACTTGAAAAAAAAATGCATGCACGATAAAATACGTTCAGAAAAACTGCATGCATAATTATGAAAAAATAAAAATAATGTAAAGCATGTCACACTGCTATCACCGCTGCAGAATGATGTCAACTGCTCAAAGTTTTATTGAGTCCGATTATGATGGTGGGCCTCTATGAGTACAAAAATGCAGGAAAGTGTATGAAATTAATCTCACATCTGACCAAAAGTTTAAGTATTGCTGCCAAAGCCTGGGAGACACATTAGCTTCAACGTCAAGAGCATTTTTACATCTCATCAGGATGTGAGCGATGTAGAAAACGTTTTCAGCATTCTGGAATGTTCTGATAGAGCTTTCCAGGCACATTCAACGTCATCTGAAGTTCGATATTTGCCCACACACAGAGACAAACTCGCACACACACGCACGCACGATTCAATCAGTCTGGAGAAAGACAAAGCATCGCTTGCGCTAACAAAGAGCCACAACTCATGAATATCATAACGGGGAGCCTTCGTCCTCGTCTTCACTCTTGCTGTGTCTAAAGCTTTACAGGTAGCATCTCAAACAGCCCTCGGCTCATCATGCATTTATTCATTGTCTGCCGGGGACAGATTATGAGTGAAATTGAAAAATGCGAGAGGAATAAAAGAGCAACAGTGTGTGTGTTTTTCAGTCAAAGACCACCTGTACTGCCATCAGCCCTAAATGAGACGATCCTTATTGTTATCTGTGCTCAAACACAAAAGAAACAGTGTCTCTCTCCTCATAAACACACTTCACTCACACCTCAGACAAGATTTCTACCAAACTCTACAATGCATCCAACAACTGGACAGTTACATGTTTCTGAGTGACAGGATGTATTTATTTATTTATTTTGTATGTATGCATGCATTATTTATTGCTGACAACTGAGTTTATAGGACTATTATATATACTATTATTATAAACATAATATAATCACATTCCATATGCTGTTATTTCAAGTATTCTTTTCTCTTTGGAGTGTTACAAGCTGTTAGTGCAGAGATAAGATCCCTAAAGTTGCAAAGACTAACGTTTCAAAACCAGAGAGATATCCTTTATAAAAGTTATGAATTTTTCCACAACCCCTAAAACATTACCTTTAAACATGCCTCCACTTTTCTACATCACAGAGTGGTTCTACATCACCCAGATGTTTCCACAAAGAAACAAGGCGGAGCTATTGTTCTGTCTGTAGTGTTGCTGCGGGCGCCATGTTCTGGAGACGCTGTGTGTCGTTCTGAAAGTCAAACTACTTTGTTTGTG
>JAUMHI010000070.1:1123602-1144512 GCA_032359435.1 Enteromius unitaeniatus
AGACCGAGACGCAGAGACAAGCAGGACTCCTGAGAGATTGAGGTGTTTTGTTGTTGAATGTATTAATGAACAGAGCATTAGTGATTTACTCCAGACATCTGAGTGACTGAAGACACAGAGGATTCGTTTGGTTCTGAAAGGAAACGCCCCCCTTGATCAAATCATTCATGATCCAGCCTCACCCACAGAAGCAGTGAGTATAATGTCTTTTAATGAATCTTTGCAAATCTCCTTTCCTAATAATGTGCTAATTAGTAAGTTTCACTATGAATACGACTAAAAAAAAGAGTGCCTCGGAAAAGAGGGGCGGAGGAGCTCGTGAAGATTTAAAGGGGAAGTACACAGAACAGAGTGATTTCTAAAGAGCTGTTTCTGACAGGGTAAATTAATAAACTATATTTGAGAAATTTTAAAACAGACTATATTACAAATTTTCCATTAAGACCCTAAAGAATCATATCAGCTAGTGGAAAATTGGCTTTGTATGACTGCTTTAAAATACATTTTGCAACTGTTTTTTGTCACAAAATAAAAATAATAAAGATAATTTCTTATCTCACAATTCTGTCAAATAAAAATAAGTTTTTTTGCAATGATAAATTGCATTTTTGCAAATTCTATCTCACAAATCTGACCTTTTCTAAGCAATTCCGAAAAGAAAACAAATTGAATTGTAATTTGCAATTATTATTTTCATTGTTTGTTTTTGTTTTTTATTGGCACAAAACAGAATTGTAAGATATAATTAAGAGAAAAAAAACAAATCAGAGGGAAAATGGCAAATTGCTGAATAGCAAGATACACACTCAGAAATTTCAGGAAATGTCATAATTCATTATTTTATATCTTCCAATTCCACTTTTTTCTACATGAACACAGATTTTCAAGATTTAAACTCTCGCAACTCTTTTTTTGTCACAAAAAAAAAAAAGGATAATGGCTTCTTATCTCACAATTACGTAAAATAAAAAATAACAAACGTTTCAGAAAAACATTGCATGATCAATAAGTAAGGGTTTTGTGCTAGAACATGACTAAATGAACATTCTATTAACTTTACTAAAGGAATGTTTCTTCATAACCTTTACTAAGAAGTTTTGGGAAGGTTTGCTTGGCAGATACCACCTAGAAACTGCATAGCAACATGCTAAAAATGTGGTGTATTTGGGATGACTGGATTCTGGTTCTTGGTATTTTGACATCATATAATAGCCATTGTGCAATGACATCAAAATAAACCCTGCCTTCGTGCTTTAAATACAGAGTTTGGCCCAAATTTTCCAGAACTGGATGGCCGCCTGGAAGCCTTCAGCCCAAACTGGAACAGCAACAGCTTGCCTGGATGACTGATGAACAATCCTTCAAGGATCACAATCTAGCATAATTAAAACATATTGCAATATGTTTTTTCGACCTCACCTCTTCCTCGCGGCACCTGAGTCGACCCGTGACGTGTTGTAATTAGTAGGATTCGATGCCTGCCGTGGCTTTAGTCACGTGAAGTGCTATTTTCTCCCGAGCCAAAAGCTGGAAAACACAAGAATGCTTTTACCTTCTGCTTATACATTAGCTCCATTAGATAGAAAAATCACTGCGAGCGTAGAAAGCCCTTCTTTTGTCTGCCTGTTGCCATGACAACCCATCGCGGCAAACAATACTGAGACTTGGGAGAGACAGGTCACAGAGGAGCGTTTGGATTTGTGCACTCAACACGGGCCGAGGTGAGAGCGAGGCACACTAATAACACCGCTTACCACTTCCTGGAGTGTGTTTTAGGCTGGGAGAAGGAATGACGGATAGAAATGTCATCTGTAATGTCACGCGCTGTCCAGAAGTGTGGAAAATCACACAGAAATCAGGGTCAGAAATGAACAAATGTATTTTGGGGTTTAAAAGTGCAGAGAAACCGGAACATTCTTACTAATGTTACTTAATGTTTTTTTTAGAGTTTTATTAATATCTGATAAGCAGCATTCTTGGAATATCCTCGTGGTGTTAGTTGTACTACTTTAACATTCCAGGAAACGTTTTTGTAACCTACAAACAACGTTCTAAATACAAAACATTTTAGAGTTCTTAGAATATTAAAAATAAACACTCAAATAACATTATTTCTGGGTGAAAATAATGTTTTTTGGTAACCCCAAAGTAACATTATAAATCACCACAACTAACATCCTGAGAATATTGAAAATGATGTTGTTAACATGTTCAAATAACATATTTTGAGAGAAAATAAGTGCTTTAAGAAATGTTTTATAACCTTTAAATGATATTCTGATCATTTACATTTTTAGATTATTAAAAATTGTTCAAATAACACTTTATTTTGGTTAATAAAGCTGTATCCTGTAAGAGACATTTTTCTAACCTTCTTAAAATACAATAAAAAAAAAAATCAAATAATGTTATTTTTGGGTGAATATAAAACTTTTTTGTAACCTTAAAACAACATTCTAATCGCCACAACTAAACACTGGAGATTTTAACGTTCTTAGAATATTGAAAACAAAAGTTACAATAACATATTTTTAGAGTAAAAAAAAGTTAGCTGGATGTAAGAAGAACAAGAACATTCTCAGAATATTCTAAATAAACGCTTGAATAATGGCGTTTTGGTTAAAAATAATAGTTGAATGCTGTAAGAGACGTTTTTGCAATCTTTATCTTTACATGTTCTAATCATGACAACAAAGAATAGTTTTTTCAATTAACATATTTTGAGTAAAAAATAAATTTAGTAGAAGGCTGTAAGAAATGTTCTTTTGTTCTAATCACAGCAAGAAAAATCCCACAATGAGTCTTTATAACCTAAATGCATTACTAGGATATAGGAGTAATAATGTAAGCAATAAGAGCAAACTGAACTGTATTGAGCTAATCAAATAACATCAACACTGTTATTGAACTGAACTGGATCAACATTGAACTAAACGGAGTTGAATAATCATCGTCTTCAGTAGAGCTGAATTTGTTTCAGAATTGTTGAACACTATTATGTTCGTGTGAAGCTGCATTAGAATAAAAGTGAATGGACTTGGCTTTATCAACCTTGACCAACTTCAACATATAGCAAATAGAAAACGACAGAGAAACTAAACTACACTGCTCATGCTTTGTTTTAGCTGCTCTGGTCAGCCAAGTTAATCCAAAAACTAGTTAGTGTTGAAGAGCAGAAGACACTCAAACACTCTCTCTCTTCACGCTGGACATACAGTATTAATTGGAATTTCTGAGGTGAAACTAGTCAAATGGAATTAATTTCCTGGAGAGACTCAGAGGAGGATTGAAATGAAGGCTACAGAGTTCCTGTGTTTGTGATGTGAGCGTTTCACGGTCTAGTCTGTGATTTAAAGTAAAAAGATGCAGGTGAGTTTCCACACAAACTGTCTCCTACTTCATCTGAATTCAATGGAGATCTTCTTCTTGTTCAAAAGAGAGATACATTGTTTTTTCTAATTCCCCTCACACAGAAACACGCTTCAATATTTCATACCAAGGACAATAATGCTAACTGTTAAGATAATGTTTTAAAAATCATTCTAAATGTAAAAGAATAGCCAACTATAACAATACAGAGGAAAGATATCACCGGAATCACTTTCAGAGCGTTTTTTCCAGCTAATCAACAAAAAAACATCAGAATCGATTGATTTTAAAGACATTGAGAATTTAAATTTAAGTGACAGACAAAATGTCATTATTTGTTGATGTGGAAGTCAATATATTTACTGTTATACTTTTTATTTTATAAGTGTGAGCAGGTCTTGTACACAGCTATAAAATGCATGCGAAGCAACTCTCAATAACTAAACTTCGCTATCCTGGCAAATCTGAGACATTGAGATCCGTTCTGAAACTCCAGATAAGACACATGTGAGATTTTCCTCCGGAGAAACATTGGAGAAGTTCCTGCAGACGGCTCCGTTTGCTTTCGAGGGGTTTCGAGGCCCCTTCATTTCTCAGACTTGACATTTTCATTGTTTAATCTCATAGGTGATTATGTTTTATTGCAGTAATGTTCGCTTTGATCATTTATGATCCTTTTCCTTGGATATTTGGGCCGCATTTCATTAAACACACAGCAGGCAGCAAACCCCAAATAAAAGAAGCGGCATAAATAAAGCCAAAACGGCTAAAGATCGAAGGCTCCTGACCTCAGAGAAGACTTCTTCAGGGAACAGAGCACTAATGGACTACTCCCTCGCTGCAATGAGATTCAGGAGACAAAAGAAACACATTGTATGTGATTGCGTCAAGCGGGAGGGTGAAGACACCTGTTATTTAGCGCTGATGGCTCGTCTGACGCCGGTTAAGCTGTTAGCGGAGGATGGGTTCCAGCTGGGAGATGTGCTCACACACACACACACACACACACACATATATATTAGTGTAATGAAATGTGTACAGATCGTAATTGCAGTAATAAGGGGCTGCTTCCCTCGAGGAGGCCTGCAAAAACAAGTCACATGCAACCAGGCAGAAAAACAGCCAGAGAAACAGACACTGAGCTCGTTCTGTGCATCTGCTGTCAGGGGCCCGGGACGCTTTAAGCAACCTATCAAGATTCTTTATGTTCATTTTATCATGCACTCTTAAAAAAAACATAGGTTCTTTATTGGCAACCTTTAACACTGTCCATTGCACAAAATAATCTTTAAAAAAAAAAGTGTTTTTTCACACTCACTTTTTTAAGGAGTCATATGATGCGATTTTAAGTTTTTCTTTCTCTTTGGAGTTATACAAAGCTGTTAATGCAAAGATGAGGTTACAAAGACTAAAGTCTCAAAAGAAAAGGAGATATTCTTTATAAAAATTATGACTTGTCCACACCTCCTACTTTTCTTCATCACAGAGTGGTTTATTTTTAAACTCCACCCAAATGTTTCCACAAAGAAAGAAGGTGGAGCTATTATTCTGTCTGTAGTGTTGCTGCGGGCGCCATGTTCTGGAGACGCTGTGTGTCGTTGTGAAAGTCAAACTACTTTGTAAGTTGTGTTTCCAACACTGTTCCAGAACAGTTGAACACAAATATTGGAGTGTGTTCAGCACATTTACAGAGGACTGGTTCCTGAAGCTGACAGAGCAGTCTATGCTGGCTGTGAAAGTGAGGCAGTTCTACCTCTGCAAGAACAGTCTGCTGCTGACCACTCACAACCTTTAAGATAGTGAGCTTTTCTACTTACTATTCAAACGTAAGTATTGAGCAGCGTAGAGCAGTGCTTGTTATTTGTTGTTTCTCAGATCACAAAATGAGACGTGGTTTTATGTTTATGAGGCGCAACACATGTCATGATAATTATGTCTCCACCGGATGCAACAAATGCCTCGTTTGTAATGACTTTAATTGTTTTGGTGTCATAGCACTGGAACACAGCATCACGTTATACCAAGGGGTGTAACCTTTCCGTCACATGCTTGTGGTATTCGGCCTATCCCAGCGCAGCTGGCCAATCAAAGCACACCTAGCTTTTTTAGAACAATGAGCTTAGTACAAACCAACCCGTTTCAGGAGGCGAGGCTTAATGTGTTTTTTTGCACTTTAAACCGCATAAACACATTGCATTGTACCAAATACACAAAATGTTTTTTCAGCAACATCGTATGACCAGTGTAGTATTAACGCCCACTTTTTGAAAAATGTCAGGATGCAATTCAGTGTATCTTCAACACTACCACACAGAGTGAAGTAAACGAGCTACAGTTTTCTCTTTCGGGAGTTACAGCGAAACAGTTTTAAGACAATCATGTGAGGTGAACACACCTGAGAATCATCACTGAAATCTCCCTTCACGTCTCAATGCTCAAACGTCAGCTGACGGCTGTGAAAACGCTCAGTTTAATAGTTACAGTGAGCAAGAGTAAAGCATGGACATTACCACAGCAGAAAACAAAGAAGAAATTAGCATGTGGAGGGTTTATAATGACAGACGGCCCCCTGTGGCTCTTAATGCTTCATCATAATATTGCACATAGGCCCGTTCTCTTGTCTGCTCTGCATTTATCCGGGACAGACAGCCCTGCGGTAATGATTGGGTCTGCACGTGTATGAACATGAGTCATAATCATCTATTCTGAGACCCGTCACATGTTTATGAGAGAACTGACTATCTTTGAGGTTCATGGGAAGAAAATATTTTCCAATTTTACTGCCCGTGAATTTACAAGAGGTTTGGGCCAGTCAAGAGAGCAATTCGGTTAGCTTGATTTCATTAGAGTGCTGCTGTTATTAGCTCTCCAGCTCCATAAACAAATCGCCAGAGAGCCAAATCATAACATTTCTGCTAGAAAACAAGCTTTTTTTCTTTCATCTTCAAATTCAGTGCTTAGACCTACTTGTAGAGCTCTGGCGTCGACAGCAGATAACATCACTGGGCCCTTTTAGGTTGATTTGGTTAACTCACTAACATGACTTTTTACTTAATTGGTCATGTTTTAAACAATTAAACCACCAATCACATGGAGTTTAGTGGAGCCTCTGCTTGACCTTGTCGTCTTGACCCAATTCGTCCCAATGGAGTTGCCTTTTTTGCAGACCATGGTCAGAAATGAACTTTTCTATTGAGAGGCAATTACTTTTTTCACCTCCTTCTTCCTAAGGTAAATTTTTATAATTACCTCATCAACCACTGAATGTATGGATGTTTTGCCAATTACTACTACATATTCAGAATCAGGTGACACAGAAAATACAGTATATCTAATATGCATGTATCACTGAACTGCCACAATAGTATAAAACTGCCCTGATGTCTTAATTACTAAGTGATAAAATTTCTCAAGCTGACAAGTCTGAGGGCCACTTTGGGCTATGCTGGTAGCATTGTTGCCCCAAACTCTTGTTAATTTCCGACCCTGTTAAACTTTGCATCGGTCTAGACATTGGCACATCAGTCTATCTGAGCACATCAGTACATGATTGCAGTGTTTTTCTAGGAATCAACAACATTTCAAATGAGGGGCTCTTCTGAGGAGAGTTTGCCAACCACCAAGAGACAACACATATATATGAACTCTCCAAAAGAAGCATAATAACACCGAATCCCAGTACTATGAATATATCCATAGAGACTTATCCCTTCATGACTGAAACACAAACTCTTCCTCATCCCGAAGCCAAAGCCGTTGGCAAACAAATGGAACTATTACGCTCTTGACAAAAGCCGTTCTGCCTAGTAGTTGCAATCATTTGTAAGTGGCGATAAATCCGTCTCTTTCCTCCCAAATTCCGCCGGTACTTTAATCAACTGAGAAACATGTTATTTCTCACTCCTCTGATTCTACAAGCTCGCACCCTCTGAATTACAATAGGAGTTCTGCGTGATCCGATTTGCAGCCGCGGGTTTGTCCGGAATCAGGGATTTGATTGACAATGGCGTGAAACAATGAGAGAAAGCTGAGATACGCTTCAAAATAGCAAACTAATTCCATTCGCTCAGAAGGAGAAGAACTCAAGCCGCTTGGCACAGCGGTGGGCAAGGTAAATTTAATTAAGACCCAGTAAACAGCCAGTGGCTTTCAGATTTGAACAAATAAACTCCAAAAAAGTACAAGATCCCCTTAACCCTAGAATATATAATCAAGAATGAATGCATAAAGGGACCTAAAAATATCTTTATTTTCAATGCATTTCAATAACGTAGGAATAGGATTGGGATTTGATCTCTTTTGATGTGCATAAAAACATAATAGCATTACCATAAGTATAGACACAATTAAATTCAGTGAAACTACTAATAACTACAACATGATTATGCAAAAAAATGAACTTGATGGCAATTTTTGCTCCAAAGTAAAAGCTTGAAGTCGAATATAATAATAATTTTAGAACATTATTGGGTACATTGTTCAAGATTTTTCACAAGCTCTATTGTAATTTTATAAATAGTATAATGCATATATTCTACACTTCTTTCTAGATTTTTAAGAAAACTATGTAATAAATGTACCATTTTACAAGTATATTCCATGTCTACAGTATTCATGATCTATAGAATTCAAAAATTTTAACAAAATTATTTTTTTATGATGATCTTTTTTATCAAATAAATAAATAAATCTGGAATGATACATTATCTCTCTCTCTCTCTCTCTCTCTTCTTCAAAAGTCTTTGTGGTTAGTTTGAATCCTTTTATGCATTCTAGGGTTGAATTAGCTTAAATGAAGAAATCGGAAACTCTACTCCAGGTAATTTCCTTGGGTTTTTGTGAAAGGCTAAATCAATCAGCACAGTTTGGTTCTTTTCCCTTTGAAACCCGAAGCAACCACTTATGGCCATTTGTTTATGGTAGACCTCCAGTGTCGTCCAAATTAGATTATGTAGATACAAAAACATCCATTTCTAACTCATCCATCTGCAGGGCAGATGCAGCTTGTGTAACCGAGTCTATTACTAATGGAAAGAAATAGCGAGCGGGCCTCACCTGTCTGTTTGCACCTCGTCAAAAGACCTCGATGGAGCCAGCAGTGTGTGTGTGTGTTTGGACTGACAGAGAGAACAGAGAGAGTTGGCATACATTTCTATATTTTGCATGAGTACTAGCTCAATTCTAGCCAAGTTCTGTCCAACTTCAGCCAGTTTATGAAGAGCTACGTCTCACTCGGTTTGTCCCGCCCCAGCCCAGAGCTGCCAGATCAGGAAGGAAGGGCCCAGGGTCACCTTCACAAATCCACATCTGCCAAGAATGGAAGGGCTCGGCGGAGAGGGCCGGACAGCACCGATGCCAGAGGGACAATGAGGGCCAAATCAGACAGGGTAACATGCCAGAGGGGAGTAATACACCGAAAGTGAGAGACGGAGAGACACCATACAATACAGACAGTGTGTGTATATATTTATACATATATATATATATATATATTTCTGCTGTCAAATGATTTATTGTGATTAAACACATTCAAAATAAATGTTCTTCTTTACATAAAATATGTGCTTGTACTGTATTTCTCTATTATGCATATATTAAAGCACACATATATATTTTGAAAGTATTTAAATGTAAACACAGATAAGCCGTGTAAGGCACCCGAGGTACAGAGACACATTCTCCATGGGACAGAGATCTAACCTGTTCTCTCCTACTAGTCTGTGACCGCTCGGCCTATATTCCCCAAGTCTACCTCACAGCAGCTCTTTCCAACCTTCCAAATGCATTTTCCATTCTACTTAATATATATGATATTAAAATCTAGTTCATTTCAGTGATAACTAAGCAACTATATACTGTTCTTCTTTTTATTTTGCTTGTTTGTTTTTTTACATTTTGCACCATACATATTACATACTGTATATGATCCAGCTTGAAACTATAACACATTAAGGACAGCACGCACAGATTCACTAACAGACAAGAAACCAAGAAAAACACAAGTCTACAAATGTGAAACCAGTAGAAAGCAGCTCAACAAACATGAATAGGATCCACAGAGAGCTGCTGTCGGTGAAGAGGGGGAACACTGGAGGAAATCTCCGATCCTCCATCACTCTCCCGATCACATTTATTACAGCCGCTGTTTCTGGAGAGGTGTTCGGGATGGGAGAATGAGAGCCGGGATGTTATGCTAGCTGAGGGGTCTGTGATTACGTTAGCCAATTGGGTTATCCATCATATGAAAACTGTCCAGACCATCTCAAACATACAGTAGAAGACAGAAAATAGAAAGAAGCGGCGGTGACCTAGAAAAGGCCATTACGGAGAAATATCTAATATCTAAGCACAGTCTCTCTCTCACACAGACATATGAGTGAGCATAGAGTCACGCAGGGTTAAAGATGTGATCTTTTTGCCATCAGGAATCAAATAAAGCACTAGGAATTCCTCTCTTGATCCTATTTGCTTTTATAACATCCTGAGGCAAGAGGAGAAGAACTCTTTCTTAGTTTCTTGGGCACAGTTAATTGTGTTTTAGCCATTATTTGTACCACAAACGATGCAATTTTATTGGCTGCTTTATTAAAAATGCTCTTATAGTCAAAAATCGGCATTCGTCATTATACAGTAGTTCACTGTAGTTCAAGTTCAAGTAATCATTTAAAGCTATTTTTATTTTTTATTTAGTATTTAATGATACTCATTTCAAAATGTAGCATGCTATGTTGTCACATAACCTGATTACACACATGTTCAGTTGTGTCTTGCAGGTAAAAAATAAATAATTGAATAATAATAATAATAAAACAGGCTTCACGGTTAAATATAAATATTTTAATGTCTTTCTATACTGTATTTTGTATATATATATATTTATATATGTATGTATATATGCATAATGATGGTAATGCCATAAGACAGGGCTATAAACATTAAACATTGAATGATTAATTTGAATAAATCATCAGAAATAAGTATCCCTACACATACACATAGTTCATAAACAACTACACATAGCCTGACGCACAGTTTCTGAGCATTTAACCATGATTCTGACTTGTCAGATTGAAGTGAGTTACCAAGTGAAGAGCACATCAATAATTTCTGCACTTATATTTACAGCCGTGTGTCTCTCTTTCCAAAGCAAACAGTGTTAATAGAGCGTAGAATTAGTTTTAAAATGAGTGTAAACTCACTGGAGCTGTGTGTAATCAGCAGTGCTTCTGTTTGGCCTGTGCAGCCTCAGATGAAGTGTGTGTTTGCTGGGACTGAACGTGGGACGACACTGACTATTATATTTCATCTGTCGAAGACACACAATGCACTCCAGCTCTCATCTTCCTGCCACAAGTCCATTAAAGTGTCTCTGAACGAGTGGCAAAGGAGCAAACACATGGACAATGTTTCGGGTTTGGTGTGTGTTTGCATACATGTGAGATGAGCACCGCTACTCGCAGACTGTTTGCTTTTCTGAATGAATGTAATGGTGCAAACGGAGGAGAAATTACCGGCCTCTCATTCCATCTCATCTCGTCCATCCCAGAGGGGCCTCACGCTGAAACACACCAAAAATTAAACCGGACATGTTGGATAATACACTGACTCTTTGCCTCCAAGACTCCACAGACTATCAACACACACACACACACACACACACACTGTAATGAATATGTGTGTGTTTCCACACAACAAAAACAAAATCATTTTCTTAAGTAAACAATAATTGTGTCATGTTTACCAGTAAAAATATATTTAAAAAGAATCATTAAATCAATGGAAAATGCCTCCACCACACACACACACACTGTTATGAGGCTGAGAGACGACGAGGCGTGCGAATTCAAATGCAGAGTGTTTAACGACAACAGGGCAAACACAGACAGGCTGGGTCATCACCGGCAGACAATTATGTAAGAGGCAAAACAAGAGAGTAGTCAGAGTCCAGGCGTGGGTCGAAAACGAATGGCGAACTGAGTCCAAAGGGAGAGACAAAAACAATAGTCCAAACGAGAGTAGGGGTCAGTAACAATACATCCAGACAGGGAAACCAGAACACGAATGAAAATACAGGACAGGTTGACTGTGCAATGGACAGTGGGGACAGACAAACATTTCCGGATTTTATACACATGTAACTAGGTCAAGGGGTGGAGCAAACAATCAAACACCTAAACAACAAACGAGTGGGAGGAGACATGAGTTGAGACATGAAACACACACACACCCACATATATATATATATATATATGTGGGTGTGTGTGTGTGTGACGATCAGCTGGATGTGCCAGCAAGACTTTGGATGGCACTCCAGCTCTCTATTAACTGTGTGTATGTTTACGTCCATTTTCATGTCTCAACTTCCTATATATATATATATATATATATAGGAAGAAATATAGGAAAATAAATACATAAACGTATATGTGTGAATTTATATTTACACATTAAGTTTGCACAGTACACAAATATATATATATATATATATAAATATATGTAAACAACTTTGTAATCATGATTAATATATATCTACACACATATATATATATATATATATGTGTGTGTGTGTGTGTGTGTGAAATTTTTTTAAATTTTTTTAATGACTAAGAAAAAGGTTTAAGAAATATAAAGAGGAAAGCTCTGGAAGCATCTTTCTTTTTAGTGTGTTATTGCAGCAGCAGACTCAGTATGAGCTGTATCTCAGCGGGAAGCATCCGTGAGCGAGCCGAGAAAGCAATAATAGTATCTACCGAAAGGTTTGCTGCTGATGTAAGCAGCTGAAATTACCGTAATCAAAGACAGCGTCGTTAAGACTGTGTGCTTGAGACATATATGAGATTTTACTTTCCCTTGGGCTTAATAAAAGAACAGATTAAACATCCACGCACAACGACATATGCAGTCATCTCCACCACTTCATCTGTTTACACATCAATTATTAACTAAAAGTATTTAAACGAGTGCGCTCCAACGATATAATGGTGCTCTAATTGATTTAAGCAGAGAAAGAAACGACAATAAATAAAATAAAATAACCACCGCAATGAAGATGAATCTGTAGTTGTGCATTAATTAAGGTGAATGTATGCTGTAATGCAGCTGATCTGTGGCTGTGTTATCGAATAAAGACATCTCGTAATCTCATTTGTAATGGAGAAGAAAATGTGCCTTTATGAAAGAATGATAAAACATCAGAGAGAAAGTGACGTCTGCACTGAACACAGCTTTCTGATGGATTCACACGCTCTCATTTCCAGCATGTTCCCTGTCCACACTTTCTATTGAATAGTTTGCATATTTGGGAATCCTGCAATCCTTTAACAAAAACATTATAACTGAAACTAATATATATATATATATATATATATAGGTTATTTAATCCTGTTCTCGGTTACTGAAGCCCTGAGACTGGCAAGAGCAGCTTCCAAATCCTCAGTAATCATCTTACTAGATCTGTCTGCTACTTTTGACATGGTTAACCACCAGATCCTCCTGTCCACCCTTAGAAAGATGGGCATCTCAGGAACTGCACTCCGGTGGTTCATGTCTTACATCTCCGGTAGGTCCTTCAGGGTGTCTTGGAGGGGTGAGGTTTCTAAGTCATAACCACTTGCTACTGGGGTTCCTCAAGGCTCAGTGCTCAGACCAATTCTCTTCTCAATCTAAATGTCATCTCTAGGATCTGTCATTCAGAAGCATGCCTTTTCCTATTACTGCTATGCGGGTGACACCCAACTCTACTCACCCAACTAGCCACATAATCCGATGGTTGCCTCTCGCATTGCAACCTGTCTGAATGACATTTCTAGCTGTATGAAGGACCATTACCTTTACTCTTGACTAGAGGAACCTTGCTAATACGTAACTGCTCATCTCTTTATCACAATTCCACACATACTCCATACAGCTGGGTTCATCAACCATAACTTCTTCCAGGATGGCCAGGAACCCTAGAGTCAATCATTGATTATCAGCCAAGCTTCACAGACCCTAATTGTACAATGGCCCAGATTTGCCTTTTACAACATTAGGAAGATTAGACCCTTCCTGTCAAAGCAAGTCTCCTTGTCTAAGCCCTCCAGAAACTTGCGTTTGCAAGTGAGCAACACCTTGTGGTGTCATCCCAAAGAGGTATCAAATCTCTCTCATGCATCTTTTCCTGGACTGTGCCCAGCTGCTGGAATGACCTCCCAATCTTTACACATTTACACATCAAAAAGATCTAAAGACACATCTTTTTTGTCAGCACCTGACCAACTCATACCTATTCTATTCTATTCTATTCTATTCTATTCCATGCTATATGTTTAAAAAAAATAATAAAAAACTTATGCATACTGTGCTAGACTAACTGAGTCTTGTCACTTGTTTACCGTTGATCTGATTGCTCATATTGTTCTCCTTATTTGTAAGGAAGCGTCTGCTAAATGACTAAATGTAAATGTATATATATTTATACACTTGTAATGTTTATTTGATAAAAAATATAGTAATCTTGCAAACTGTTATTACAATATAAAATAATGATTTCTCAAATAATGCACTTTAAAATATGATTTACTTCTGTCGCATGATCCTTCAGAAATCATTATATAATTTATATAATATGATGTAATTTTAAGATCATTTTATGACAGAGACAAAAAGATATAAAAAACATACAACAAAATGAATAAATTTAACTGTAGTTATAACTGTTTTATAATTAACATATAATTGAATTCTAAATATTAAGTATACCAATGGTAATAATTTAACTTTTAAAAATTTAATTTATTTAAAAAATATGATATACTTATTATTTTCAATAAAAATATACTATTATTATTTATAAAATAAAATAAACATATTTTCTAAATTTATTTATTGTAATATATGACTTCACATCTAAAATATCATAGAATGATTACTGTAATGCAACCACAAAATCTAGAATTTGACCAAAAAAAGTGAAATTTGTGATGATTGAACTATTTAAATTATAAAATAAAAATGAAATGACATAAAACAAGATTATCTGTCGTTCTAGTGATCTTAGTCGTGTGGTGTCAGCAGATCTGAGACATGAACACAGCAGGATCCATGTGAAACAGAAACATAAAGACCTCTAATCTTCTGGGATTAACAAACTTCCAATTATCATTCCCATAAGCCCAAAAAAGGTACAAAAAAAGAAGGTAAAAGTAAAAAGCACAAAACCAGCAGGTGCTAAAATTGTATCAACAGCTATTGAGCTACCTGCCCTTCATAATCCATCTGAAGCGGCTTGCATCGCCAGGACGGACTGGATTTAGTGAAGAGAGAAACACTCTCATCTCATCTCACCTTGACTCCCAGCAGCTCAGAGGATCTCCCTCTAATGGGAGCAGCCGTCAATCAAATCATGTGCATCAAAGAGGTGACAGTTTGTTTCACGCTCCCGACACCGACATCTCAGATCTCTGACTCTAACTCCAGCTTCAGCCCTGCTTCACAGTCAATGAATGAGGCTAAGCTAATCTAGTTCTGATTTAAGATAACATTATTTAATCCCTCTCTCTTTTTTCAGGATGTAATAAATTTAAGACTAACATCTTATTTTTCAACCACCTGCCACATCATTAATATCTAATGAATGAATCAAGTCTTTTTTCTCAACACATTATATGAAGGATTTGATCCACTCAAAGACACACTTGTGTATGTTACACACAGTAGAGCACTGAATGTCTCAGTTACGTATATAACCCTCATTCCCTGATGGAGGGAACAGAGACGTTATGTCATGACGACAGACTGGGGTCTTGCCTAGAGCCCTGATTCACTCTGCTTAAGAGAAAACACTAATGCAAATTGGCAAGTGGTTACACAGTCCTGAGCCACTCCTCCGGGGGCAGTGCTTTCAGGTTCACCACCTGATTGGCGTGGTGGGAACCTTGGGCATGTTTCCAGGCTGGGGTCTCAGGACAAAGTGAGAGTAGGCCGGTCAAACACAAGGCACTCACTCACCGGAAATGTCTGCATGTCCCCAACCATCTTGATGGACGTGAGCACTGTCTTAGCAGACAGAAACTTCAGCTTGACTAACTCCAGCGGCTCAAAGGGACCTCCCTGAAGTCCAGCCAGGACAACAGAAAGGTCCCAGGAGGGCACTAGAGGTGTCTTAGAAGGACTCGATCTCCAGGTACCATATGGTGCTGAGCCCCTGAGAGAGAAGGTCCTCCCACAGAAGCATACAATCAGCAGGACCTGTTCCTGAGTAGACCACTAGAAATCAGGTGTCTCCAACTAAGCAAGCCTGAGGCAACAGTGGCAAGGAACCAAAACCCCATCCATGAGAGAAAGGGTAAAACAAGGGAGAACCAGGCATCGTTGGGGCCAGTTCTCCTCTGACCGGATGCCCAGCACCTAATTTCCAGTTAAATTTTAAACACATGTCAGATTGTTTTGTGCGTTCCTCTGTGAGATGCGCTCACATATTCACAGAGTCTAACTCCACAACGAGAAAAGAGATTCTCTGCACAGGGGAGAGTTTGCTCTTTTCCCAGTTGACCCGAAGCCCCAACTGGCTGTGGTGCTAAAGCACCAGGTCCCTGTGCTCACACAACTTCTCTCGTGACTGGGCAAAAATGAGCCCTTTCCTCAGTGGGGCAAGGGCGCTCTCCGCGAACTTCGTAAAGACCTTCACGGAGACAGGGAGAGCCTGAAGGGAATGACTTTAGACTGCCATGCTCGACCCTCGAACGCATCCTTCAGGTCGATCACTGCAAACCAATTCTGAGGCTGATCGCACTTGACAATGCATTTCTGCGTGAGTATTTTGAATGGAAGCTTGTGCAGGGCCCAATTCAAAATGCACAAGTGCAGGATCGGTCAAAGGCCTGAAGGGCACAGCTCTGCTTCATCTTCCTCCTCGGCTGACGATAGCCCATCCCCCAATGCAGCGATGTATCTGTGTATCTGATGTTCCCTGATCTTCCCTCGGTGCTCCAAACAAACATAAGGACCGCCATTGGACAGCCCCGCCGCATCACCTGGAATCCTGACAGGACAGCAACTGCGTGAGGGGCAAGTGGTCCGTGGGGCTGGAACCGGCAGAGTGGCACTAGTCGCCCTCAGATCCCCCAGAGTGCTAGCCGGCGGTCCTCTGCCAGTGGCAGCGAAGCCGGGCCGAGTGGAAGCAGAGGTTGCCTGCTCATCCCGAAGGATGGCAAGGCAGGATCGCAGCACAGCCAGGGGCATGGCCTTGCAATAAGGACCCAGACAGTGAAAACAACTTCCGTGCCTGTTGTTGCGAGACAGGTAACGGCTGCACCCAAGAGGCCACAGCCGAAAAAGACGCAAAACGACAATCTTCCGAAATGTCTGTTTGTGAAACACCTAGGGCATTCGCTTGACAGGGAAACCGTTGATTGTGTCGTTGATGCCACAGATAACAACTTCTGCTTCAGCTTCCTCTTCGTTGCAGCACTTCAAACAGCAGGCATAAACTCGTGGCTCTGAAGCTAAATCTGATGAGTTGTTGCAGCTATTGCCTCTTTATACCCGAATTAAGGGGAGTGGGTCAGGATTGTTTAATCACTTGCTAATTTTCATTGGTGTTTTCTCTTAAGCAGAGTGAATCGGGGCTCTAGGCAAGACCCCAGACTGATGTGAGGCTCATTCACAGATCCCGAACCCGCTTCATCCGCTCCGAGGGGACCAATGAAAACACGCTAATAAAGCAGGAGAATCTGGATAATGGAGCCTGGCTTCGGAGCGACTGTAAAACAGACGAGAGCGGTGCCCGTCTTACAAACCTTTTACAAGCCAAAAAGCCTTTACTGCTACTCTGACCTTCGACTGGGACGCTGTTAAAGGCAGACGAACCAGACCCAGACGTTTGGTAATTGTCTGAGCTTATTTATTCAGCTGCAGGATGGAGAGATAAAGAGGTTTTTCTGTTTCCACTGAGAGTTTTCGCCTGTACGTCCTCTGCTATTGATGCCTTTTTGGCCAAGAAGAGAAACATAAAAAGGCTTTTATTGACTTTATAGACATGGGTTGCTGCCTCTACAAGAACTAGATATAATCACATGCAAATGTGAACAATACCAGGCTACTGATGGCTGAGATGCAAGAGCTTCAATTTTGCCCACAAGCCCTCTGTATGTAGGCTATGTATATATAGTATTTTTTAGTATTAAACCTCTTTTTTTTTCAAATCAAATAAAATCAATTTAAATTTATATGAAATTAAATTAGGCAACTATTATTGTTATTATTATTATTAATTTATTAATTTATTGTATTAATTAATAATATTATTGATGTAGTCTAAAATATATTATTTCATATTGTTTTTTTTAATTGTATATATATGTATGTTTATTTATATATGTATTTATTTATGTTTAACACTGCACACAAAATGGCGAATAAACAAACTAACAAATAAAACCATTAATAAACCTTTTCTTCTACACTGCATGCTACATGCTTTGGCTTGTATTCAGTGACCAATTAAATTATATATATATATATATATATATATACTGTATACACACACACACATTCATATATACATATATATTATTTTATTTTATTTAAAAAATAACATATACATATATGGGTTTTTTTAACTGCACACAACATGCTTCAGCTTGCATACCATGGCGGCACCACAGTTTTACATCATTGTGGCCTGTCTCCAATAGACTCCACGCCACTATATACAGCATCCAACATCATCATGGCGTCACCTTTTTAATACCAATAAATCAATGGCATGTCTATTGGCTGTGGCTAATGAACTTTGGAGGCCTTGACCAGGGCAACAAAATGGACATTTATTTGAACACGCTGGAAAATTAACGACACATTCCTTCAATGCATTCCCTCTCTCGTTTTTCATGCAACACGCCTGAAACGTCTCGCAGGTCACATGGAAGTCAGCAGATGTGTTTGGTGATAGCTGGGAAAAGAGAGCCGGTTCCCAAACTCAAATCTGCAGCAAACAGCAATGAAGGAGGAGAGGGCTGCGTTACGCCAGACGCAGATTTACCCCGCGGCATGTGAGAAATACGCTGCTTGAGGCTACAGTGCTAACATGGCCTGGTGTGCTCTGAACTCATCAACTGACGCTCAGGACTCAGACTGCATGTCAAGAGCTCGGAGCCGAGGCACTGCCAGTGAATTGTAAGTGGGACAGAAGTGTTATGAGGCTTCAGGCTGCTTCTCACTGCTCAGACAAATGCAAACAAGGTTAACAGTGATCCAACAAACAGCACAGACATCGGAGTCAGTGTTTCCTAACTTCTGTTGAGGGAGAGTGAACACGCCTGAAGATCTAAAGCTGATCTGGAAGAAGGTTCTTGGCATTCTAGCAGATACACAACATCACCCCAAAATTAAATTATCATAATATGATAGAATTTCAAATTATTATTTTGAGAATCTGAAAACAAAATAATCTCATATAAACAATTTAAATAAATTTAATTCCATTCAAATGAATTAAAATTATTAATAAAGGTTAATTGTGGTTGACTTTATTTTCATAATAGTATGATAGAATTTTAAATTATTACGTTATACTGAATATAAAATGTTCTCATAGAAACCTATCCATGTCTAATGAATGAATAAAACAAAAACAAAGAAAAAAAGAAAAAAAAACTGTGGTTGTTTATACGTTAGTATTATTGCATTATGATAATGAAATATATTATCTGATTAAAATAATTAAAATGTAAACAAAAAAATCAATGAAATATTCTTTTCTCCCCCTAGTATTATGTTATTAAAGAAAGAAAGAAAGAAAGAAAGAAAGAAGGAAAATATAAACACTCAGAATATTAAACACTCTGTATTATATATGTTTCTTTTGATTTGGGGAAAATAAATGAAACATGGCTTTTTTCTTCTATTCTCTGCCGCTGATATAGGCCTCAGAGGACGGCTGTGACTGACAGATTTTCAACAGACCCTCGCTGAGCCTTATCCACTTCCTGTTCTGTGCACTTTAGACAGGAAATCCTCCTCTCCAATGTTATCTACAGAGAGATGAAATCACGTTCCCTCTGCCACTTTTTTAGGAGAATAAACCCCTAAACGTCCAAGACAGCAGCTCTGAGGAAACTTCCTCCTCTCTTTCTAATAAGCTAAAGTTGAGGACTGTTTATTCCAGGAGCCTGACACTATGAGACTTCTATTAGCTTTCATTTACAAATGCAAATGTTTGTTTGAGCTTTGTTTTGATTCACGGAGAGAGACGGTCTTTCAAATGGAGTGATGAAACTGTCTGGAATAGAAATGCATTACTCCGTTCACGCAGATTACAGCCGAACGCCAATTTATTCCAGAGACGCAGCAACAAATATTACAACCTATTTCACAAAGGCTTGCTTCGAAGTGATATGCAAAGCAGCGTGAAGCTTCAAACTCGCTCTTTCAAATATACACAGGATGATTTGCATGTAATCAGATGTCAAGCAGGTCCGTTTGGAACAAGACTTACAACAAATAAGCATTTTATTTTAAAAGGAGAGAAGATTCAGTAAACTGTGCTCTCCGTTTAAGACCTTCCATATGCAACTCATGCTGGACAGCAAAGAGTTAAAATGAGTTCAAAACCAGCGAGTAATATGCTAGAATTTCATAAGATAATTGTAATGTCACAGACTGTGCTGAAGATATTTATGTTTGCTTCTGGGTGTTTAGTGGATTAATAAACAGGAAATGGGCAGGAACTCATAAAGCTGAATCATTACAGTAATGTTTGTAGGTTGGTAACTAGTTAGCTCAGATTTAGTTTCTGTAATATGATATGAATTTACAGATTTCCAGGTTTCAGCAAAGTTTGTCATGCGCTCCATCAGGACTCCGCAGTGAAAGATGCTGAGCAGAACTGTATAATAACTTCTAGCAATGTCATAAAAGAAACATTTCCACATCACTTTCATATGTTCTCTTCTGTGTGATTATTCTCTGTGTTTAATCTATAATCTGCTACGAACTAGTGTACTCGAAACAAATCTGACTTAATGTTTTATTACGAAGCACTTTTCCATGTTGTTTTTTTTCAGCAGGTGTTTTACTGTATTTACACGCTGTATTGGGTTTTGGTTTATGGTTGAAGGAAATGTCCTTAAATGATAGTGATGATGATGTGCATAATATTGAATGGTATTTACATTTCAAAAAAGTATTTAACAATTATTAGTAAATTAGTTAATGACAACTGAAAGAGTTGCTGAATAATTATTCTTACTTACTGTACAATATAATTCATACTCATAAGTATTAAAAACAGTATAAAAGTACATGAAAGTATGCATTATTTATATTTCATACAGTGCATCTTTTTAATATTCATTGTTCATTGTACATTATTCATTGTAATGATGCCAGATACTGTGTAATTAATTGATGATATGCAGAATATATAGACTTACTGAAAAAATGATCTATGTTTAATGCAATTATTATTTGTTATTATTTGCTATTGTAATAATGCCAGATACTGTGTAATTAAGTGATCATATGTAGAATATGTAGTTACAGAGTTATATATATATATAT
>JAUMHI010000070.1:1151585-1165870 GCA_032359435.1 Enteromius unitaeniatus
GGTGGCTTGCCCACTTCAGGTTGGTGGGGAGTTCCTGCCTCAGGTGGAGGGGTTTAAGTATCTTGGGGTCTTGTTCAGGAGTGAGGGAAGGATGGAGCGAGAGATTGACAGACGGATCGGTGCAGCTTCTTCTGCAGTAATGCGGTCGATGTACCGGTCTGTTGCGACTCAATTTACCGGTTGATCTACGTTCCTACTCTCACCTATGGCCATGAGCTTTGGGTCATGACCGAAAGAACGAGATCCCGGATACAGGAGTTCGGTCACTCAGGAGGAGCTCGGAGTAGACCCACTCGTCCTCCACATCGAGAGAGGCCAGCTGAGGTGGCTCGGGCATCTGTTCCGGATGCCTCCCGGACGCCTCCGTGGGGAGGTGTTCCGGGCATGTCCCACCGGGAGGAGGCCCCGGGGAAGACCTAGGACATGCTGGAGAGACTATGTCTCTCGGCTGGCCTGGGAATGCCTCGGTATTCCCCCGGAAGAGCTGGAGGAAGTGTCCGCGGAGAGGGAAGTATGGGTGTCCCTGCTTAAACTGCTGCCCCCGCAAACGGTCCCGGATAAGGGGAAGAAGATGTATGTCTAACAAGTTTTTGTCTATAACAAGTTTTATTGATAATATAGCATGATGTGATATGCTAATGCAAATCAATAAGTGCCTAATTTTCATTTAGGTTGATGTTTTTCATATAATATTTATATTTTATTTTATGTCATCTTTATTACAATTATGAAAAGCCTAATATTTAATTAATATAAAGCATTTTTTTTTGTTCATTTATTTTTAATTGCTGATTGTGAATAATGAAGAACGCTAGATATTTACAATCAGTAATATTAATGTTTAAAATAATGCAACTTACCCAAAATCATTATAACTATAGTTCATAGTTGTAAGGTAATGCAATGACTTGTCATGTGTTTCTCAGAAATATACACTGATAATAAAAGGGTGAGGCACTTTTGAAGCCAGACTTATGATAAACAAATGAAATTTAATTATGCACCGACTTCATGCAGCATTTTCTCTTTCCGTGAGGACAGAAAAATGTCTTTGCACTCAAGATTTTACATGAATGAATCAGTTTGACATTCTGAGCATTATAGGGTAATCAGTGTGTGTGTGTGTGTGTGTGTGTGTGTGTGCGTTGAACTATGACCATAACTGTGTGTGTCTGTGCCTCAACTTCTAGCTAAACCTGTTCTGAATTCCCTCTTCCACCTTTAGTTCATTACACAATTAATGGTCCAGTGTGGTGTTAATGCTGGACACAAAAATAGCTGCACTGAGCACATTATTCCTGCTCACGTTTCCCTTTTTCTTCAGCGCCCTTTTATTGCATTTTATTTTGTTAGGGGGTCACAGCTTTTGCCTTTTAACAGAAACATTATGAAAATGTATTCAATGTTTCATCATGTCATTTTTTTGTTAAAATGAAACGTGATTTTAGTCTAAGAAAACAACCTTTTAGTTAACCAAAATGTCTAACTGTAGCAGTCTTCAGAAATCATTTTTGCTGATTTGCTGTTAAAGAAACATTTATGTTTATTAGCAATGTTGAAAACACATTTAATAATAATTTAGAGTTCAAATAGAGATGACGACACAAAATACAACACATGAAACCCTTATTTCCTCAAAATACATTGGGGTTTGTTAGAGACCTTCACCTCATATGCCTTTTCAGCAAATTTAAAGATCCCATAATTGCTGAATCCCATCCAAAAAGGCTCCACCAACACCTGTGGTGAACTTCCTGATGCATCATTCACAAAGTCACATGACACGAGCACTGATACTAAAATTATAAAAGTGGAAGCGAAGAGAGAAAACATTATGAAAATATTGGCAAGAGGGAGGAAAAAACTCCCCAGTGAGTCGCGATAAAACAACAAAGACAGAGCAAATCCCTCTTTGTGACTTTCTGGGCTCAAAGCTAATTAGTGTAGATTGCTACTATGTGTGTGTGTTTGTGTGGAGGCAGAAGAAACACACAGCAGAAAGAGAGATAATAATGTCGTGTTTGACTGTCAGGATATATTTAGATGTAGATGTAACTCAGTGTCATATCTGCACCAGAGCAAGAAAAAGTGAGAGTTAAACTAACGAAGAGTTTGATGCTGTGATTAGCTCACATCTGTCCAGAGCGCCAGTGTGTGTGTGTGTGTGTGTGTGTGTATGGGGGGCCGTTATGGCAACATATGGGTCGTCATGGCAAATGCGAGGTTGTTTCTAGGAAACAAGTGGATGCAGAATAGTGAAACTCTTTCACAAGGCGCAAGTTAGCATGATTCAAAAACAGCTCGTTAGATGCGATCCATCCATACTGTAATGCCATGCAGGATGATTTATTTAAGTTTATCTGAGCTGAAACAAGTCCAAAGATGCTGTCAAGCGTACGGTATGCGCTGTGGGGTCAAAGTGGACGTTTCGGGGAGGAAATTAGTCATTGATCACAGCCTGATATAAACACAAGATAAGAACTGAGAGATTTATGAACTTCTTTGAAGAATGAAGAAGGTTCTGCTCTGTGACTAAGAGTCGGAGGAGAAGCTTGGAAGAGAAGTGAAGCACGAAAGATCACACTCCGGTCCGCCCGCAGTCCTTCCTCTCCTCGCTGAATAAATCACACTGTTTATCTTACGACACCGCCAAATTCCAGACAGACGCAGCCAAAGCGCTCCCTCCATATGTCTAGCAATGTTTAATTCAGGTTAGAGAGAGAGAGAGATGTTCACATCGATGGCCGCCAGGCAGATCTCACTCAACGGTTGGTAGATTTTAAGTGTAAATAAGATAACATGCCAATAGTCATCTGTGTTAGTTGTATTTTCAACTTGTATTTACAACTGAACTATGCAGACGATAACGTCCTCAGCCTCCAAGCGCATGCATATATAGCTGTTAGAGGAATATATATGTAATTACAAATATAATCTGGTCCACAATCAGTCCTGTGATCCGCCTTTGAACTCTGGAAGCTAATTGGTCCAGTCAACTGTTACAAAAGGCTCCGCAACATAATGAGCTCGTTTGACAAAGCAGAACGACAATGCTAATTATTTTGTAACAAAATTACCACCGCAACGCGAGGGGAAAGATCAGCTGTGATTATGAGTAACACGCATTAACGCATTATAAAATGAAGTGTTGAAAAATGTATGTAAAGCCAAAGGCTCCCAGGGAAATGTGTTGATGGAGAACCGCTGATGGAAAGTCAATTAATGAATCAAAGAAATCGAATGAATGAATGCAGCAAGATTAAATACTCACAGGGCAGCAGTTCTCTAAAATATTAACAAATACAATACAGATCATAAAGTACAAATATAGAGTGGTTCATGAAAGAAGGGTAAGGAATGTTGTATTCTGTTAGAAAACAGAAAGTTCAAGATGTTATTTGTATGAAAAAATAATAATAGTGATAAAAATATAATAAGGTCAAATTTAGCATTAGTGCTCCTTACCAATGTTATTGCATTCAAAATAGTTCAAATAAAAATGCAACTATTGGATGCAAAGCCTAAAATAAATAAAGGTAAGTACATAAATAAGAATGAAAAAAGTTGTCATGGCAACCAACTGAAAGTACTAAAGTTAAATATAATTATAAATAAAAATATGGCGCCGACGAGTTGGCTGCCGTTATAAAACATTTAACAGCATGTCGTACTGCGTGTGACTGTGTATGTGACAAATCAAATTTGAATTTGGAATAAAAGTAAAAGTGCATAAAAATGTTAAAAAGAAATAAATAAATAACATTACAGTGAAAACTGAAAATAAATGGTAATCCAAAATATTAATAAAAACAATATATTTTTTAATCCATGTCCTATTAAATGTCTCAACACACCAAAACAATATAAAAATAGAGTTATTATGCTGAATGATATCTAGTGTAATATAAGATGAAACATAAAACACAGTGCGAGTTGTGAAAGGGTCATGACAACAAGTTTGGGAAACTTTTTTTAATCGTAGGTCTCTTGGCTTGGAAAATTGGCACTGAAGTATGTTCCAAGTATTGTTTTCAGTCCACTTCCTCGCGAACCTTCAAAGATAATGCTAAGGGCTAAAAGTAAGAGGAAGCTAGCTGATATAGCCGCTGTTGATTATAACACCGCCTTTAAAGTCTTTCAGGAATCCAAACAATCCGGGGGAAGCGTTGCTGGAGAGAGGAAGACGGAGCAGAAACAGAGGTGTGCTAGTCACTGATTAGCCACTAATGGAGCCAAGAAGATAAGCTAATAGCCATGCTGATCTATTCAATGAAGAAGCTGGATGGAAAGAGTTTACCAGGGTCTCATAATGTTTACATTTGACATTTTTGCAGTGTGTACAAAGACTTAAAGCCTGGTCAATCAAGTGTAAATACACAGAGGAGGATAAAAAAGAGACTGATATATATATTTTTGCTGGCGTGCTGATTTGGTGCCCACACACTTCTTCCCATGCATGTGCTATAAATGGACCCCTGCCATGGTGGTCCGCTCAGTCAACTTACATATGGTGGACAGAACTGCAACCATGCAACAGGCATAAACAAGGCCTCATAATGGTCACCGTGTTCCTGCAGAAACGCAGGCGGGAGCTCCAGGCTCTGCTGAAGCCCTTGATGAGGTTTGTTGAGGACTAACGAAGGATGGGAGGCAGTTGGGGGGGCCTACACAGCTGCTTACAATTTACTCGATTGTGACAAAAACAAATGCCACTGATGGCAACACTTCATCAACTTCACTCCAAATCACACCCGCGAACAGCAGCGCTGCTTCAGTGCAGTTTTGCATATTTTTACCCTGTTTTATTTCTCCTTTACATGACACAGTGGCTTCCAAAAAGCCATTTTTAAAAATGCATTGCAATAACCAGCTGGTCTCAAGGTCATCTGCTTCTCGTCTTCACAGATGTGCACTAGCCCAGTAAGTACGTTACACTAGCGATTGACAATCAATCTACTGTTATTTTATTTCAAACTTAATTGTATCCTTGAAAAAGTCTGCTTGTGCTAGTTAAAATAAATGGCACTTTGTTTGATATTTTATATCTAGTGCAATGACTTTCATAAAGTTTGTGCAAATGCTTTTTTGGGCCGCTGTACTGAGTTACAAAACAAAATAAAAAATCTTCCAAATAAGACTTATTTGTTAAATAGAACATACATGAGTGATATACAGGCTGATTGAAAAACTGCCTACATTTTAGCAAAACTTCAAAAACATACCAAAACTTTTAGTAGCTGAAATGAACATTAATGAGAGTAAAACCTAGCCTGGCTTCCGTGACTATAAAGCTCATAGGAGCTTAGTCTGGCCAAGCTACCTTACTTAACCTGCGTCCATCAGATGCCTCTGTATACTACTGGACGAATCTACAACCAATCAGACCACTCATTCCGATGATGTACAGTATGCGTAGCAATGGAACTTGAAGACACCATAACCAATTGTAGCTAGCTTCATTAAAGCAGTAGGAAAATGTCCTTACTTCTTTTCACTTCTACTTCTTTTTACTACAATAACTGCTCCGTTTTCAAAGAAAACCCGAAAATCTCTCAAAATAGCTGCAACAGCAGAGTCGAACGATTGTTGCTGCTTGGTACACACTATGTTTAAAGCCAGTATGGTCGCAGAACTGCTGCGTCATCACATTACACCCCCCTTAGTCATGCCATGGGGGCGGGAGCTCGTTTCTCAGTGGTTCCCACTTTTTGGGGAATCTGAAATGCTCTAAAACGGCAGCTTGGCCAGACTAACTTTGCTCGCAAAATGAATGTAGCGTCAAAGGAATTATGGACGGCCCAGGCTAAGTAAAACCAATATCTTTCAGAAACACAGTTCCTTGCAAAACACTATATTATGAGATCACAACACTATTATTGTAGTGCATGATTTGTAAACTAATACATTTGATGTTTGCATCACAGAAGCAAAGCCACACAAATGCCTTTTTTTGACATAGTAAGCTTGCTCAGTAGCGCACCTGGTACAGTATTTTACCTGTGATATGAAACACTTAGATATGATTCCCGTAAAACACAAGCCATGATAATAGACCTTAAAGACTTGCAGAAGGCAAATAAGATGGCAAGATAAGATTTTTAACCCTAACCCTAAGTTTGCTTTTTTCAACAATATCTGTTAGGTTTGCCATTGGGTTTAGTGTAGGTGCTACATTATTTTCAAAAATGCCACGCAACAGACATTTCATTTGTGAACATACAAAAAATAATCTGTTTCTGGAAAAAAAACTAAATTAGCAGCACCCACTGGACATTTGACATACTTGACATTTGGGAATGTGAAAAATGCAACGCAATTCTTCTTCTAATTATTATTATTGATTAATTGATTTAATTTCATTTATTCAGAAAATTCAGGCACAGTTTTGTTCCAATGAGCTTGTAAATGGGGCTTAAATAGGGGATCAAAAAGACAAAAAAGGATGCCATATATACATCAAGCACGTGCATATTCAATAAAGATGCATTTAACATTTTCACTCAGCTTGTAATCAAACTAAAAGTTTAAGTAGTTATATTCAGAGATATTCAGATAAATAAAAAAAAAAGAAAAGGGTCTACTCCTCATCAACAACTGTTTGGCTTAAAAAAAAAATATATACCACTAAATTCTCATATTGTTGTCCAGGCATTTCGACCTGGATTTTCTTTTCTTTTCCCCAAAAATGCTAGTTTATGTTAAAGCATTGGACTACTGTAAAACTTACTGACTCACACACTCAACAACTTCCCCAAAAATCAATCAAACAGTCACCAACATTTTTATTACTTTTCCTTGGAACTGATTGATCGTAGGCTTCTTTTTTTTGGCTTATTCACTCAAAAACTGAGGTGTATAAAGCCTACGATCAATCAGCTCCGAACGAAAAAATACAAAACCCGTGCTAACAGAAAGTTAACACAAATATTTTCAACGCAACATTTAGTGATAATATAGCAAAATGAGAAATTTAAAAACAAGTCTGATTATTTTTTACTGCGAACAACAAAATTGGGTAAAAGATTTTCAGCACAGAGCAAGGGTTGCATTATATCAACTACTTTTATGGATATATTTGGTCTTTTATGAGCTTCTCAAAGCATTTTTACAAAGCATACTTTACAAAGCAGACAAAACTTTTTTTTTTTACTTTATTATTATTTTTTTTTAATTTGAGAAAATAATGACCGATACATTTAGCTGAACTATTCCTTTAATATCATGCCCATCAAGACTAAAACTAACAGCAGAAAAATATTCTGGAAGAATTAAGTCATCCAGCTTACACACGAGCCATAGATGAATTTCATAAACATCCTTGAGGGTCAGGTGTGCTAAAAAGCGGGCTGTGCCCTCCCTGCCAGAAATAGATAGGCTAATGGTGGCACGTTATGAAAATTAATCTAGCCAACCTTTGCGCTGCCTTCTGCTTCTGCATCACTAAAAGCCCCTGTCAAAACGTCAAGTCGAATTAACGATCGTTTGTGTCAGGAGAGGGCTGGCTTTGGCCGGGGCCCATCTCTCGTCCTCTCCTTCCCGGAGCCCCAAGGCTTGTTTTAGCGCTGCTGGATACATCGCCTCCAATAGCCATCAGCGGCACCTATCACCTGATCTATAATTTCATAAGTGTGTAGAAATGGCCTTGTCCCTGCGACTCATATAATCAATCAAAGCCCCTGCTCGTGCACATATGTACGCTCACACACACACACACACACACACACACTAACCTGCATGTAATAACACCCCTAAAAATAAGGCTGTAATTGATTTTCCTCTCTGTCAGTCTCCCTGGTGAGAGACTTTGAATATCGCATCACCATGTGGCGGCCGGGCAGATTATTATTATAACAGGCCGATTTCCCTCAAGGATTCCCCGCTATCAACTCGAGGAAAACGGCAGAGGTGAGAAAAGGGAAAAAAAGATAACAAGGAAAAAAATGTGTATGTATATATATATAGAGAGAGAGAGAGAGAGAGAGAGAGCAGCACATGGTAACTAAACAATACCAAAAAGGGCAACTTGGTAAATATGAAAACCTTCCAAAAAACAAATAGGGACAAAACACGAGCAGGGTTTAGCCAACACTTATCTCCTGACGTTAATGCCGGTTTTTCCTGCCTCTGAGGGCTGAGGTGGTAGACGTTTAAGAGCGGGGCCCTGGAAAGCCTGCTGTGTTCGGGCAGAGCTGGCAATGTGTTGGGCCTTCAGCCAAAGCCTGATTCCCAGCCCAGAGCGGGGTGTCAGAGACAAGACAAGTGCTTAGAAATACAGTTCAGACGCTGCTTTGAGTGGACCCAGGCTTATTGTCATCGCAGGGCCTGAGCTGGGCCTTCTGCTAAAGATGGGATTGTGCCTATTGTTCAGAGCTGTAGTACTCAAGTCCGGTCTTGGACTAGAAACCAGACTCTAGACATTTTTCCATCGTCTCGGACTCGTTGGTGTTTGCACTCAGACTTGACAAATGTTCTCGTTGGACTTGGCCTAAATGCTCAGCGTGGTGCTTTCTCTATCTGTGCAAGGCAACTAGTACTGTACTAGCCTGTGCTCGCTCCCGTGGCGTCTGCCATTGCTAAGCAACCATGACCCACAATCTTCATGAAGACGCAGACGTTTCAGCAAAGGATAAATGGATTTCCAGTGCTAAAGATCCCTTGCAGTAGCTCTGCAACTAGATGTATTTTTTAATGGCTATCCTTATACAGCTATGATCAGCTGTTTCTCTATCTGGGCTGAGCTTTCAGTGTTGTTACAGGAAAGGATGAAGCTGATTGGTTGGTTCTTGTCACATGACCCCCGGTAAAAGTTAGGTGTTTCTAATTTAATTTTCTACCTGTGTTTTATTACAGTGTACACCTATCCCAGCCCTAAACTTACCCCTAACAAAATACTAATTATTGCTGTACAGTGTGACGCTGGATTTATGTGCGCATATCCATTCTATTTTACTTTTTTTTTTTTTATTATTATACATTCAATAAAATTCAAATACAATACCAAATATAATATCAAATTTCAAATGCTAGGGGGACATATAAACAATTTCATAGGAAAACACTAAAGAATACACAAGTTGTAACACAAGCTTGTACAGCTTTTTCTTTCTTTGAGGGCAATATGTACTCCATATAAAGCTTCACTTCATTTTTAAATGTTATATAACATGGATTTTTTTCCTAATAATTTACATTTGCCCTCCAGCATCTAGTTTGGAGACCCCTGCTTTTTTGATCATTACAAATAATAATGTAAAATGATTTTCTTAGAATAGAAATATGCTGTCTCTCACATCACATACAGTACATTATCAATAGTGAAGTATGTGGTCTTGAAGAGGATCCTTTTTTTGTCTTATTTGGACTCGGTCTTGACTCTGACTTAACTTGTCTGGTCCTGGACTCGACAAAGCTGGACTTGACTACAGCGTTGCTATTGTTAGATTTTAATTCTACACCTTCATCAGCAGGGAAGTCTGTTTGTTTCACGGCTGTATAGTGTGAAGACCAGTCCAAACACATGTTTAAGGGTATCGTTTATTGTAAATGATGTCCAGCATAAGAAAATTAACCTTTGTCCTTTGTTCAAACATTTTATTATTAAGGATTTTATCAGCATATTGCATAGTTGTGCTGGAAGCGTAAACCATAGTTGTTTATTTTTTAATAATGTGATGAAACAAATTCTGCCATATAAATAAATAAATATAAAAAATACATCACATACAAAACGTACTGAGTACTGGAAAATAGCTTCTGTAATCAAAAACAAGGAGAATCAACAACATATTAAGTATATTCTTGTATTCGATGTACAACGGTCACTATGTTGTACATGCTGTAGTAAAATATAATGCTTTCAGCAAATTAATTACATAAAAAATATTTTACCTAATATATATATATATATACTCCGGTCTTCAGCATCATATGATCCTTCAGAAATCATTCTAATAGACTGATTTGCTGTTCAAGAATTATTTCTGATTATTGTTGAAGTAAAAAAAAACAATGGTGTTACTTCATATTCATATTATATTATATTAATACATATTTCTATTTAAAATTGCGGCTCTGCTGTTACCCATCTTTGTGGGAGGGATAAGATAAGATCTGCCTAGAAACAACTTTGCTAATAATTTGAGAGACGGGAAGCCAAAATGACAGTAAAAAAAAAAAACCCTCCATCCCTTTCATTCAGTCTCTCACTAAAGGCCTCCATTTAGTCCGTAGCCCAAAAGAAGCTCCATTATCAGGTTGGTTCCTTCCGTTCAGAAGCACAAAAGAAACAAACAATCCATACGTGATCAATTTAATGTACTGTTATAAAAGCTCTCAACAGTTTACGCCAACGACATGTAAGAGCTTTCCCAGAACTTTTACCTCCCCGAACCCCATTTACTTAATTAGAGCGTTTGCTAATTTCCCGGGCAGCGGTGGTAAATTGAGAGGCTCTTTACGGGGATCTCACCTCTCCTGCTCAAGCCTCATTCTCTGCATCTCCTCCTCGCTGGCCTGAGTCTCCTCCATCTTGCTCTTGCTCGACCCCTTCCGCTCCACCTTGTCTCCTTGTCTCTCGTCTTTGCGGTTTTTGCCGAACCTGCATCAGAGGACACAGAGTTTGGGATAAAATCAGAATGTGTTTCACCTGTTAGAAGTAAACCATTTTCTTTCTTTCTCTTTTCAATAAAAGTGCTGGAATGCCTACAGGAAATTAAACTGTCAGATCATTTGACACATCAAGAAGAGGAAGGGCCAGGTATGACAACACCTCCCTTCACAGTTCCACAAAAAGAATCATCTTATCTTTAATAAGAAGTAGCAGGTATCTTAAATAACACGGCTTCATGCATGCTTCTAAATGCATTGAAATAAAGCCTTAATAATAAAACAGGAAATTGATTGCAGTTTTATGGAATTAATTCCAATTTATATCACTAGGAAACAAGCAAACAATAGAATAAATAAACAAATCCATCCCTCTCCTGTTTGTCTGTCAAAAAAACAAACACAAAATACACAAAATCAAATAATAATAAACAAAACTAAAAATGTAATTAAATTAAATAAATGATCAGTATTTTACATCATTTCCGAACATTAAAACAAAAGTTACTATTTGTGACTAAAGATTTGTGACGAATCCTTATTTTATTCTATTTTATTTTATATAAAAAAATTTTTAATTTAATTTAATTTAATTTAATTTAATTTCATTTCATTTCATTTCATTTCATTTCATTTCATTTCTAAAATCGTCTCCATTCATTTCCATTGTGAGGGGGTTGCTTAAAATACTTTAATTTCCTTTTATTTATTTTTAATATATAAATAAATAATTGGCTTACTATAATTGGCTTTATAATCATTTCTAGTGTGAGGGGTTGCTTAAAAGAATTTTCTTTTCTTTTTTTTTCTTTTGGCAATTAACATCACAACCATGATCATATCAACATGTTGGCAAAATTTCAGACAAAGATCTTCAGACAAAGAAGATCCGTGGTCAAGCACTGCTCAATCTGTGCAGATGCCTTCGTCCTGGCACCACAAATACTGTACACGGTTGAGTTGAACAGAACTCTTGGCCTGGTTGGCAGTAACTTTGTTAGGGAATTAACAGGAAGCGAGTAAGCAGAGCTTTAGAGATAAAGTTTTGTACATAGGCTTATATATGTGTGTGCTATCAGTCCCCAAAGACATCACCCGACTAACTAACTTCCTCAAGCATTGTCCCTTCCTGATTCAAATCTTAAATCGTTACACTGCCCAGTCTTTGGACAGGATGTGCTACAGACGGGCTGCTCAGTCAATGGAACAACACTGTGCCATTATCAACAGCTGCCTCTGAGAGCCGAAGTCTCCGAGGCACGTCTGTGATGTCACTTCCTCTGCGCACTAGCTGCTTTAGCTGGAGGGAAGATACAGATAGTGTTCTGTCTTCCAGTCGAAGCAAGACTCGTAACATACATTTCCAATAATTCTCAGGGAGTCGTATGCATGTACAGAATTACTGGGGACGATAATCAAATTCTGTACAAATGAAGCAATAACAGAGAGCGTTCAAATCCGTGCGGCGACAATATGAATGAGTGCTTCCAATAAAATCACATTTCCATTCCATGAACGTAATCATTTTCATTGACTGAGTTGCTTTTTCACGACGCCTCCATTTAAGTACAAATGTGCATTGATTATGAAAATCCAAAAACTCACTTCAGTAGTCAGCGAATGGATGCCCATTTGTACACAAAATCTCATTTCTGCAGCAAACTAACCACCGTAACCTGTGTTTATTTCCTTAACTCTCTCGCCAGGGTTCACCGGAGACCACGAGAGCTCAAACGTGGTCAGAATTACCTCAGATAGGTGATGTAGAGCCACCCGACTGAATATATTCATGAAATGGGAAACCCTTTTCCCCAAATATGTTTATTGTTCTACTTTCCGCGGTGGTCTAATGACCCTTGGTCCCGCATGGGATTGTGGGAGATACACTCTGCTGGTTACATAAGCATGGAAAAGCCAAACTTTCAGATACTGTACATTACCTGATTAATTAATCAACAAATGGCCCGGGTCTTGGTGTAAAAGTCTGCGGCACGCATGCTAATATCAGTGAGGCTCGATCTATCACTGCTCTCGCTGACAGCCAGCCGTTCATCTCAAGGACTTTTTCATTAACTCTCCTTAAATAATCTTCCTTTTCAGCACATCCCTCTCCTAAAACCGCACGTGGAGAGATACGCCGAGGATTTTAGAAATGAATCTATTTCGGACTTCTAAGGCAGGCAAACATGGTAAGGTCAAAAGCGACTGGATGAATGGACTGAATGCATATTATTTAACCCTTTACAGTAAAACTCCCGCGGGAGTCCACGTCAATTCGCAGATGAAATGGACCGAGTCCGCTACGTTTCGATCATCTCCACAGTCCCTGAGGCTTTAAGTGTAATTGTCATTAACAAATGGAGAGACTCTGTAATGAACAACACGACTGGCTTGTATTTGATGTGTAAACAGTGCTACTGTGAGCTGTGGGATGGGAACGAGCCTCCCAGTTCACTTCCTTCATTTTGCTAAACATGGAAAGTAATACGCTCTGGCACCTTCCCTCGACCTCACATTGAGAGTTTGTTTTCACCATCAATCATCTCTACAGGAACCTGTAATAAAGGCTTAATCAGAAGCTGCTAGGACATTCTCAAATTCAGACTATAAAATATGATTTATGCAATTTGTTATCACTAATTAAAACATTCAAATCTGTAATGATTCTGATCGGTTTGTGCTTGGTTTATAATTATAAGATTAGTTAAAAGAATAGTTCACCCAAAAATGAGAATTCTGTCATCATTAGAATTTCTTTGTTCTGCTGAACACAAAGGGAGATATTTTAAAGAAAGTGTGTAACCAGGCTGTTTTGGTCACCATTGACTCCCATAGGAGGAAAAAAAAAAAAAAAACCCAGGCTCACTGGAAATACGTGCCTCTACATACATTTCTGCAACCCCATAATTATGTACTTTACTGCACGTTTTGTGAAATGTCCAGAGAGTAGACATGTAAATAAAGCTAAAAGTAATCTGTCTTTAAATGAATCATATAATCAGTCCATGCACTTGTTTGTTTTGCTTTAGAGATGAGTTTGTTTGTTGTGTTTACATATTTTATATATTAAAGGACAGTGTTGATACGTGACACTCTTACCTTGACAGCTCTTTTGTGATCAGTGAAACCAGAGCAAACGATCTCTAATAGCTTCAGCAGTACGGTCTTGTCTATACAACACAGACACAGAACATGCTGAATGGCGGGGACATAATTAAGTGGTGAACGAATCAGAGACAGCACAATACACGGAGACAATGTTTTCTGTGCTTTTGTTCTATGGCTGAATGAGCTTGAATCAGTGCTATTGGTTTTGGCTGGCTCTGTGTTGGCGGAGCTGGCAGTGAGACGGCCGTCAGCGGGTCACAGTCAGTGTCACCCGTAATACCGCCAGAATCTGGACTCGGAAGTTTTAAAGCTGTTTGCTCAGGCCCTCGGGTCAGTTTACCGCTCACTCACTCACAGACTGACACAGGATCCTGTGATACAGCGTTTAAAGCAAGCAGTTTTACACACTTACAGGACTCATACTTAGATGTCCACATACTGTGGAAATGACCTGGCAACTTAACAACCACGCTAATGTTTACTAATTATTTTTCCCTTTTGATCTTTCATTCAAAAAATGTACAAAATTCTAACCTATCATTGAATTAAAACAATTGAAATAGGGAGAAAAT
>JAUMHI010000070.1:1167629-1182501 GCA_032359435.1 Enteromius unitaeniatus
ACTCCATGTGTACAATGAAGTATCCTGCTGTGTTTTTGATGTTGTGGGTCTATATTTCTGCTGGAGGTCCTGGACATTTTGTTTAGAGACATGTCTATCAAATACCAACAGATAACAAATCAATAATTCACTGACTCTGAGACAATCATCAAAACACAAACATCAAAATAAACACAAGAATTAGTCACTGAGCATGAATGAAGCTTTTGCCATGACTGTCCCAGTCCTCTGACCTGAACCCTGAGTGAGGTGAACTAAAGAGGAGAACCATAATGGAGCTGGTGATCTAAAGGGTCTGGAGTGAAAAAATAAACTGTATAATTGCTGAAAAAATGTAATACATTTGTACTGAACATTAATGAAACAACAGATTTTGTGTGAAAATAAGTAATTTAAGTTATTTATTTTGTTGATCATATTAATTAATGACGTGGCAAGAGAGGCCTTTTACCCCACACATGATATTTATACAAACATTTCAGATATAATAGTTTAACTAAGTTTGTACTATTTTCTGCTCATAATAATAATAATAATAATAATAATAATTAACAAATTTTCAACAGTCATTAAAATATGTTAAAATGTAAAAAAAAAAAGGATTTTAAAATACAGAAATAAGCACAGATTATGAAAGTACTGAAATAGATCCAATAATAATTGCATATATATTCACAGTAGTAAAGCAAATGATAGTTTATTACATGATATGATTGATATTATGTTTTCAAATATGATTTAATTGTAAACATTGTGATTGCATCTAATATGGAAACCAAACATATCATATGATATTTACTATCTGAATCTAGCCATATCATGTCAACAAATCAGTTATTTATTAATAATCATGTTAATCATGTTAATGGTTTAAAAACTGTTGCAAACTTAAAATTACTTTTAAAATATATGCATTCAATTTAGCGATTATCATTTGCTATTTCATTCTAAAACATTTCTAAAAACCTAAAATATTAGCACAGAATCATCTTTGTGCTGCAGCAAGCGATCGTGTCAAAGATCAGACAAATATACACATGCATCTTGAAAAGCGGTTGTTTTGGAAAGTTCTGCACCGCGTTTTTGTGCCATCTAGTGTTTTAGATGAAAATAACATCAAAGAATCTTTTAGTCCTGTTTTACCACTTTTTTAGTGAGCAGGTTTGTATGGCATTCACACACACACTTCATCAAAGTGTGGTCTCCAGTATCCAGAGCACAAAAGTACAGTTTAATGGGCCATCACTAAGCATCTCTCCCCTCTGTTACTCTGACAGCCGTGAGTAATGAGCACCTAAACACCTGCCGGCTTCAAACACACACACACACATGCCTGTGCAAGAGAGGGAAAGAGAGAGGGAACACTCCACCTCACACACACACATTTGTTTTTCTATCACGGCAGGACCTCCCATACACTTCTGCTGCTTAAACCAAACACATTATACAGTAATGACTACACCTTCCCTACAGCTTCTGCCACAGGAACAGTGTATTTACACACTACTCATGCTATTTCTGTACTATGTAGTAAGCGTGCTATGTAAATTTAGTAGGTCAAACAAGTCTGTATACTGTGAGCTCTGCTTGAATTTTCATTTTCAAGAAACTGATTTTAACTCCTTGACTCATTATTGACTGAATTAGCAACAGGTTAGACTGGAGCCTGGAGCACATTTGAAGCAATTATTTTCTATTTTATTTTATTTATTTTTTGCACCCTCAGATTCCAGATTTTCAAATAGTTGTATCTCAGCCAAATATTGTCCTTATGACTGGTTAAGTACAGGTTCACATTTATACACAAAAATTAGACTGAATAAAAGTGGTGTAAAAAATTGTTACAGTTTGCAAACAATTGCATAGAAAATAGTATGTAATGCAATTAATTAAATGTAAAATACTGGAGAAGAAGAATAACTGACATTGTATGTTCACATAAGAATTTCTTGTAATATTTAATTTGCATTTTCTTTATGATTTTCTTTTTTTTAATGAAAAAACATTTTAAATCTTATCCATTAAATACTTTTCCAAAGAAGGCTGCATTTATTTGTTCAGAAATACAGCAATGTTGTGAAATGTTATTACAATTTAAAATACCTGTTTTCTATGTGAATATGTGTTTAACGGTCATTTATTTCTGTGAATTTTCAGCATCATTACTCCAGTCTTTAGAAATCCTTCTTAAATGCTGATCTGCTGCTCAACAAATATATATATATATATATATATATAATATTCTGATTATAATCAATGTTAAAAACATTATAAATGTAATTTGTGCTCAGTTTAATGCATCCCAACATTTGTAATATTAATAAAAAATATTATTAAAATAAAAACACAAGTACACAAACTGCAACCATGTGTGCCTCACAGTACTCCATTCCGCAGAGTATTCTTGTACAGTATCTATTATTTAGTCCCGTTATGTTGCTGTTTCCACACTCGGAGCATGAAGAAGACCACGTGTACACAAACACGCTCCAATAACACCTTCAGCACAGAATCAGAGATTTTACTCAATCAAGACCTCGTTCAGGAGTCCCTGCACTCGTCAAGACACGAGCCAATCCAGCTTTAATGTTCAACAAACATGAGTTTACCCAAAGGACTGTGCTATTATACTCTACAGCCCACGTCTGCGGCGGGATAATGCCATCTCCTCAATCACTCCTTCATCTCTGTCACCAGCGCTGTCAAAGACAGCATTTCATCACACAAAGCCATGCATTACAATGACCTGTTTACACGGCAGAGAGCCTGTGTCTACAGCAATCACAACACATAGCTATTTATGTAGCACATTCTCAACCCACTGTGTGTGTGTGTGTGTGTGTGAGGAAGGTTTGTGACCTTTCATGTTAAAATATGCACTTTGTAGACTAAAAAATATTTTAAAAAAAAGGTTAAAAAAGAAAACAAAATAAAATAAGTAACATTATTTTACTTTAAATCATTTTAAAATGTAAATTTAAAATATCTAACAAATATATTCAACTTCAAAAAAAATATATTTAATGCATTCAATTATTGTGATCAATTGTTTTTAAATTGTTTTTAAATATTTAAATTATTAAAAACAACAAGACGAAAAAAGAAAACCTGAATGTGTTATTTAGTGTGATTTTTTTTACTTTAATAATTATTTAATAAAAAGACCATTTGAATGCAAGAAGTGTTATTGTATTTTTATTTTAAATAATTAAAGTTAAGAAAGAAAAAAAAGTAATGCATTAAATTACTGTGATTAATAATACTTTATTTTTAACATTTTATTTGATTGATTAAGAAAAACCAGCAGACTAATCATTCCATTTAAATGATTACAGCTAATTAATAAAAACATCAAATGCTCTGATTAACTGTAATAAAAAAACAGCTAATTAAATTAAATTTACTTAAGCATGATTATTGTTTTTAAATATAGAATTTTATAATTAAATATCAAAGTAAAAATGTAGCAAAATATATTTTACCTCCCTAAAAAACTGTGAAGTTCAAGCTTGACAGCCTTTTTATTTTTCTCCCTCTATTGGTGTACACTCATTTAACCAGCTTCACATCGTCCTCCATTCACTGCTGTCAGTGGCATGGTTTATATTCTGCTTTTACGTGGAAGATACCTCCGCTCTATTGATTTAGAGAGCAGTAATGTACAACCATGGCTCCAGGAGACCCACATTATTGTGTCTAAAAGACAAGAAGTCTGACGTTACGGTCGCAGACGGACCTGAAGCTGGACGCTCTAAACACCAGGACATGACTCTGTTATAAAGGCCAAAGAGGAGACATTAAGAAGACAATGGCTGAAAATGCCGGTAATGCTTATAGCAAGTTGTGTTCTCAAACACTTCAAGAAGTGAATGCCATAAGAGTCTTGCTTTATGTTGTTCCTGCAGTAAATGAGCAGGTCGTTAAGCAGCTAAAGAGCAGAAGGTCAGACAAAATGGAGTCAGGAAACACAGAGCTATAACAGAGCTGCCATGAAGAAATCAGTCTGAGAGTCTTACCAGACCGAGCACACCTTACTACAGCATCTACCATCATATAAGACAATACACCGCTAAAATAAGACACAATATGATGCATTTTGTAGCATTGTTTGTGTTTTTCACAATCATTTATGGAGTGAATAATTTAAATAAAATAAAAAATGTGATTCTTGTCTTCTCATGAGCAGAGATTACAGCTATTTGTTTAATTCTCATTCATTCAAGTGTTTTATGCCTAATCCAGATTTTTTTTTAGGGTTTAACTGTTTTATTTTATTTTTTTATTTTTTCTGCATCCAAAGAATAACACATGTAATGATGTGTGAATGTAAAGTGTTTGAGATTTAACAACAGTTATATTATATATTTCACAGAAAATAAAATCTTCTCTACTTCTCCACAGCCGGACAGCCGCATGTAACTTTGAGATCTTGAGAAAAAGAGAACGCTCCTCCCGTTCCTCTTGTGTTCAGAAGCAAGCAGAGGATGTTCACTCAAGGGCAAAGAAAGGCAGAAATCACAGTCAGCCTTTTAAAGACGGCTGGTAATATCTAATTAGGAGGAGAGAGACAAAACGAATGAAGGAAAGTGCAGGAGTATCAAGTGCCTCTCCAAATTTCCCAAGCCTTCAGTACTTAGCCCATGTTAATGTGAACATCATTATTTTACGCCCGAGTCGCTGCACCGCCGCCGTTGCCCAGGCGACAAGCTCTGTTGTTTATAGCCATGTTTGGTGCCAAAGCTGGCGATTACGCCGGTCCCCACGGACCTCATTATCCCTGACCTCTAACGCCACACACCGTCCGCTCACAAACCCCGCGTCACAGGAGGTGCGAGAAAAAAGATGGCACTTTTTAACGGCAAATGAAGATATTCCAGCCTCAAGGCTCCTCCTTGGCAAAGAAGATGTAGGATTGACGGACACTTCGGATCACACACACACTCAAGAAACAAGTTGGCATCCAAGCGTTGTTATTTCTGTGGTCTGAATTACAAAAAAAGAAAAGGCAAATTTAAATCTCGGTGCAGAGGGTCACGGGGAGCGTCCTGCTAACTGTGAGGGGCACTTGATGAATATATTCATGATATCACTGCTGGAATCTGTTATTTTACACATCCTCTGTGTGTGTGTACATGTGTATGGACATCATAAATATATACAGCTTTAACCAATTTACAGGAATCCCCAGAGGCCAAAGAGATTGGAGGGATATTGGACACAGAAAAGGAGAACAGAACTAGATTTGCATTTCCAAGAGGATATACCATTGTTTGCAAGGCAGGAAAACAAGAGAGACGTAAAGCTACCAAGCACAGTGGTCAAACGTGTCTGGGATTTTTTTGGTCGTATACTTACATTTTATTACAGAATGTTATGATTGGCCAATCAGGAGCAAGTGTTACAAAATTGTGTAAAAATAAATCGAATGAATGAAAGAAAAATGTGTACGTCGTAAAAATGCACTTGAGCAAATCTCAAAAATCAGAAAACCAATCCCAATCTGGCATGAAATTATCAGAACTATTTAATCACTGCTGGTTAGACTGTTTATGTTTGTTTCCTGGGGTGGATAAACGAATTGAAGAAATGTGGGTAGTACAAGACGAGGTGGAAGGAATTCAAAGAGGTGCTGCTTTGCAAATACTGCAATAATGATATGCCAGGGTGCATGAAAAACCCCAAAAAGATCAAACATGGACGCTTGTGGGAAGTGCATGTGTTGAATGTCATTGAGGGAAGCTTCTCTGAGGGAGTCATTAGCTTTTGCACTGCATCGAGACAGAACATGATTTTAACATATTGTTAGGCTTCTCAACCCTTCTCTCCGTTCAGATGAGGGTTTGGATCTGACACCTAACCCAGCACTCATCACACATTCATGTGTTAGCAAGAAACAGGCCAAAAGACAACACTTCAATGTTCTCTATAATTTATCATGAGACAGAGTGAGTTTAAGATCAGATGACAATAACCAATTTAAGTGCTGTCAAACGATATACATAATATATGTGTGCATGCTGTGTATATTCATTACGCATATATAAATACAAACTCATGAATGTATATATTTACAAAAATGTTATGTTTGTAGAAAGTATATTTATATATATTATAAAAGATAAGAACATAAATGAATATGCATATACTGTATGTGAGTGTATATATACATAATATATACACACAGCACACATACTTTATATATATATAAATAAAATAAACAAAACTTTTATTTTGCATGTGATTAATCACGATTAATCATTTGACAGAATTACCAATAATCCATATCACAACTGCTCTTTTTTAATCCAAAACCCAAAATGCAAACTACCTTATTACGTTGTATTAAGTACATTGTGATCCACTTAGAGTGAAATAGTATTTATTCATGTTCTTATTCAACAAGAATACAGACATTTTGTGTTTGGAAAGAGTTTGTGTGTGTGTTTATGTGATAAATGTGTCTAAATTAATTGAGTGGGATCACAATAGCACCCTTTTCGACATATACAATGCTTCCTGTGTGACCTCAGAAAGCGGAGACAATCCATGACATGAACACAAGACAGAGAAAGGGAAGCAGAAGAAAGCTCCCACAGGAGTAATGTGCCAGCGTGTGTGACCTAGATATGCCACCTCACAGTGCATACTCAATAGGACAGTCTGATCACAGACTCTCTCTCTCTCACACACACACACACACAGCCTCAGGGCAAGACAGGTGGAGGAAGGTTTGCTTACCTCTGAAGCACATTTTAATGATGGGCCATGCCTGTGCCTCTAAATACAGCATATAACTGTGACAAGAAAATACATATTTTGTGCCCAGAAAATATGTTGTGCAATTATATGTCAATTTAGTTATGTATGAGCAACAACAACAGCAAATATATGAACTAAAAAAAACAACAACAAACAGCTGAAATACGCCGATGCTTGCATGCATGCATGTTGTTTTTCTCCTTCATGCAACCTTGTACAAGCCATCAGCGTCTTTCCTTCTCTTTTTTTCCCCCTCCCTCACTTCTGTCCTGTCCTTTCCAGCACTTTCTTTTCATTGTCTCCCTAGTGCCATAGAAATGCCCAATTACAACCTCCTGAAGACAAACGAGTTGAACAACTAGCACTTAAGGCATCATCAGCCTGGGAACAACAGAAGAGAGGAAGGGAAAAAAAGAAAAGGAATTCATCATTTACCGTAGAATCGAAAACATGTACCTGACAGGAAAGATTGAATGGCGAGTTTGATCATAATTGCCTTCCTTTGAAAGAAATGATACATATAATTCCACTCTGATTGGTATCAAATCATCAGTGTGAAAGCTATGTATCTTCTTTATTCATTTTTCATCACACGAGGCACTAAAAATGGTCTGAGAATGACAGAAAAAGAGAGACAACAAAATTAAATGTGGAGAAGAAAAGAAATGAAATAAAGATGCTTTTAACTATTAAGGACCCATTATTGTTCATGCTACTCAAAATGGCATCACACACATGCACACACTACACACGTCTAGTGCTCTACACCAAACAACCACCTACCTAAATAAATATTCAAACAACCTCATAATGTTAGTTTGATGTCTCCTTTCTCTCGGTCTATAAATGAACAAGCTTATGACTCGAATCAGGTGTTTATTTAGAAAAAGGTCTAAAATGTGTACTCTTGGTTTGGTTGACTCTAAGTACAGTGATGGGAAACAATATTTCATTGCATGACTATTCCTTGCAGTGAATGGGTGCCGAACAGAGTCCAAACAGTTGATAAAAACATTACAGTAATCCACACCTCTTCAGTTCATCAGTTAACACATCGAGGAGCCAAAAGCTGTATTTGTAAGAAACAAATCCAAAACTGTCTAATATATGAGTCTTCTGTACATAATTTAGCTTTTTCCAATGAAAAATTGTCATTTGTCTCATTTAACCTTAAGAGGGCGCGGATCTGGAGACTGGAGTGGTGTGGATGTGTTACGTTATTGTGATGTTTTTATCAGCTGTTTGGAGTCTTATTCTGACGGCACAAATTCACTAAAGAGCATTTATTGATGAGCAAGTAATGTAATGCAACATTTCTCCAAAGCTAATGAAACTCATCTACACATTGGATGGCCTGAGGGTGAGTAAATGTTCAGTAAATTTGTATTTTCGGGTGAGAACCCCTGGTTTACCAACTTCTAAACTGAAACTACAAGTCACCAGTCCTTTTCCAATCATTGCAGTACAAGGTCTCCCAACTACCTTTAGGAGGGCAGGGCTGTCATCTCCTTTAGTGTCAGTCAATAGATGCCCTCATCTGTCTCTGAAACCTGTGAGTCTGAAGGCAGGTGGTAAAACCTCAGAGAGTACAGTCAGCAGTCTTTGTGCCAAGTGTGTGGCTCTTTGCCAAGTTCTCAGCAGATATCTACCCCTCTATAGGTAACAAGTGGAAAAGTTTGGCTATTCTTACAGCAAACATTACCTCCTTCAAGGTAGCTGGCTACAGTGCCAAGGCTGGGTTGTGCAGCAATAGATCTTCTTTTGGCCACAACCCCAAATTTAGTTAAAAAGAGAAGTTACTTTTCATGGTTGCAGCCTTGATCTGTAGAATAATGTTAGTCCTGCCAAAGCAAGTGTTTCAATATTCATTGCAGACGAACAATGATCCCATCCCAGCTCCCATTAAAAGTCCAATTAATATTCCCCCCCCAAAAAAGACGGCAGCCCTGAATTAAATCTTGATTATCTCTCTGAGGAAATCCTCTAATATAACTGCACTCTATATAACCATTCACAACTTAGACTTTGAAATCCCTCCATGACAATCCCCCCATACAACAGGTCTCCAGGATTTTAAAAGTATTCATAGCTGTGTCAGAACTTTCTGTTGCCAAATCTTGGGAATGGATCTCATCCAAACACATTCCTGCAGCACCTCAGCATGATCAACATCAACATCTGTCTCTGGAGATCAGCCAAAGCAGATCTGCTAAAGGACTGTCAATGTACTTTTGCCCAGTCAGTCTAATAATGTACTTCAAACTTTGGTTAAAGGTTTTGCAAAATTTCAGTTCTGCTCTTGTCATCTAAAGTTCTCTGCAGAATATAAATAGAAAAGACCTCTAAGTCTCCTGATCTTCTCACAATAATGCCATTTCTTCTCAGATGGAGCTCCATGGATGTGTTTAACCTCTACCTCTTGCAAGTTGTTAATTGTAAGAGAGGCAATGTAATGCTAAATAAACATTAAATAGCTCATTACACTGTGGAATCATTTAGAAAGAAATAATTTATGAATGCAGGGATAAACTGTGTTATGAGCTGGAGGAGGTACAGTAGGCAAGGAATATGGATCTAAATGTAGGCAGTTTAATATCAAAACAAGGAACACAAGGAACCGATGAGTTACTATGGAAACTAACAAGGAGTGGGTGTGGTCCAATGACTCAGGGTTGCCAGGTTTTCACCGCAAAACCCACCAAAATGCCACTCAAAATTAGTCAAAACCTAACCCAATCACTTGTTAGGGGGGATTCATAATAAAAATTGTCTTCCAGTTAAGTAAAATACAAGTTCTTTGGTGGAGTTCCTCTGATAAAAGTTGCATTGCATGGGGCTAAACATCTTGTTATTGGGGTTTCTTCAACCCACGGACATGAAAAACATACCGCGGAAATAGCATTAGAGTACCTTATTATGCAGGTAAACTACGGACTTGGCAACACTGCAATAAGTGGCTATGGTAACTAACGAGGGTAGCTATGGCAACTAAACAATAGTGCTGGGAATCACAGTACCTCACGATACGATGCAATACGATACTATAACGATAACGCCATACTAAGATTATCCATATAGTGCGCATGGTAACCTGTGATATATCACGATATTTAAAGTAAAATCAAAAAACAAAAACACACACACATATATTTATATACAAAATTTAAACTTTATTTTGCGCCATTACTGAAACACAATCAATGGCTTTTTTTCGGCACCACCCTGAGCTAAAAGTTTCCTTGACAGGTGTAGTGCAAAATCAATGAAAACAGATGCAAGTGCAAGTTTTTAAGTGACAGACACTGTTTTAGTGTAATATAAAACAAACAAGCTTAGCTTAGAGCGACTGCTTTTTCCGTTAGCTCAGGGTGGTGCCGAAGCAGGTGGCTGTGCATGTTCGTTGTATTGCCTGTGTACCGCACTTTTGTGAGGCAGTTCTTGCATACCGCAAAGTCTTTGTCCAGCTTTGTCCCATCCACACTATAAAATTCAAAGTAAGTCCAGACTTTTTATTTAAAACTTGCTGGTGACTGCATCTCGTAAGTTCTTGCATTCCCCGCCTTGTTCTATCCTTTTGTCCCATTTGATATTTCTTCTTCGCTTGTTGTATTCCGCCCACTTTACTGTCACTCTAACCCCCTAACTGACGCCTGAAGTAGCAGCTCAACAAGTAAAGAAATCTGTACATCTGCGCTAATAAATTAAATAATAAAAAAACAATATAAGAAAAGAGCGCATCGAGAATCAATTGTGAGTTCAAATATCGTGATATATCGCCATATCGATATTTTGTCCCAGTCCTAATAGCCAACAAGGGCAAAACACCTTTCACCTAGTTAGCATTTCTTTTAAAAACTGTTCTTATTGCATGAATAGGTTCCTGAAGTCAAAACTTCTCAACAACATCATTTCCATGTCCACATCAACACATTTGTCAACCTCGGGACTCTTTCATTCCTCTACTGAGTACAGATTTCAACTACTGGCACAATCAACTAGTGTTTATTATACACTGTATCATTCTCTCATCAGCAACCTCTGACACTGCATCTGCCTCATCATCTCGCTTCCCTCCTGACATTATTCCCTGTACTGTTTTGTAATTCTCTGACTCACTCTCTGTGTCTCATTACTGGCATCCCTATAGCTGGGCTCTTTTCTGACCACTTCATTTACATTATCTACATAATTATTTTCACTTGCCTTATCGTACCTGTTCAACTCCCCCACATTCATATCATCTTCCTTAGTTCGGCTCAGTGTCTGAGGTCGTGGTCTTTCACAGCTTTAATTTTGTGGTTGTGTAATTACCATGCAGAGAACCCGAATGCTGCATTCTCCATTTTCCTTTACAAGCGGACAAGACATGTTTATGACGCAACATCGGAAACACTATAAGCTCTCGGTTCTCAAAACTCTTCTGATAATGATAAACCCCACTAAGGTTTCATTAGACATGCTCAGAAACACACATACTTGTCTTGTGAATGAAAGGACATGTTCAAGTGCAGCACTTTTGCATCTCGCTAATGGAGTGTTTTTGACAGCGCTTGCAATCTCTCATGAAATGTTATGCTATCCATCACAAGTTGAGAGTACAAAGACGTCTTATTGGCACTTCACTGCAGTAACTCAAGATAAACATTCTCCCTCATTTGTTGCCCTTCCATTCGCATGAATGTAGTGGTCACTTGCTCATCTCCAAAAACTGTTAAATGGCTAGTGTTATCAGACTTGTTATCAGAGTCTGCAAGCTGAAACTCTAATAATTTGTTCTTTCTGGCTTCGTCTTACGCCGTCTCCGGATCTTGTCTGATAATAAAAGCTCTCACAAGCTGGTTTTGTTGTCTTGTTAAGATTATCATCGTCCCGAGGGACGCAACTCACAAAGCAAAAAGTGCAGTGCTTTTACGCTGATCAGAACGAAGTGATTCTCAACGTAACTTCAGCAGATCAGAGCTCTTAGAAACGCAGCAGTCTGTTGATCACAGGAATAATTGTATTTTAGGCTCTTATTCAAACCTGAGTGTACAAATATGCCTGAACAAACCCTGTGGTATTCAAGTCCTGCCTCTCTGACAAAGCCTTTACAAATTTGATAGATACACCAGTGTTTGGTTTCAACTTTGCCCAGGTTTCAAATTCAGTTAACTGCCTTATGTTGCCCCCCTTAGTACCTTGTTGACCCAAAGGGACTGGAAACTGGAAGCAAGGACATGATAGCTCCAAATGCAATTGCACCAGGTAGTTCTGTGATGGGTCTCCCACTGCACCCAACTTGGCTAAATCTCTCATTTTAAAACGCACAATGACGAGCAATCACTGGTACAACGCATGCTTAATAAAAGCTTTTAAATTAAATTCCATTCATATTTAATGGCAATCTCTGTTATATCAATGACTTTATTTATTTTACTGGGTCTCCGGGAGCTCATCTTCTGGAAGGCGGCTCTGGTTATACCCCTGTGCACCCTGCTGTGAGCGGAGGCTGTTTGATTGGCAGGTGGATAATGGAATGGTGGGATAGAGGTGAGAATATCTCCCTCCGTGACCCCTGAAGGAAGCCTGTCGATGAATCGGTTCAGACCACCACAGCGAGGACTATTTTAAGAGAGATATGATATTTACACAGCCCTGTGTTAAGCCTACTGAGGGACAATCTCACTTCTTTTGTTTTAATTTCTTTTCATTTCAGGAGGTCATGACACAAACAACACCTCTGTCATATAGAGGAGACAGATGGGCGACACCACCCGAGGTGCTGGCATTTTGACAAGTGATCACTTTGCAATATCTCAAGTCCTCTGTGTCTGACTTCCTGTTCAGTCGCACTCTGTAAAAGTGAAGTGGCCAATTTTTTGACTATGTTGCAGAGAAACTATTAGTTGGCAGCTAGTTTTGCAGAAATTAGGAAACTGAAAATGTATAAAAATGCTTCATATTTTTACATTTACACATTTAGACACTTTTTACTGAGTAAAAAAAAAAAAAACTAACTTTTAATTTGTTATTTTAGTAGGGCTGGGCAATTTAATCGGTGATTAATTCATGCGCATCTCGTCAGTAAAGCCGGTTCTTTGATTAGCCGTAAATCTCTAGCTTAATTAGCTGTTTTAAAAAAAATGTGCGGCAGTTCATTCACTGAGCCATAGATCACTGACGAGCTATGCAATATCGTCTTCAGAATTGAAAACGATTAATTTCCGATTTTGAATGGGATATTGCGTAGCTCGTCAGTGATCTACGGCTCTGTGTATTGAGATTTACCGCTAATCAAAGAACCGGCTTTACTGACGAGATGCGCATGAATTAATCACCGGTTAAATCCGGTTAGTAGTACATATTTTCACAAGAACTTTTGAAAATATTTTTGGTAAATTGTGAGGTTGAAATACATATATAAAATGTTTGAATATTTGGTTTAATTCATCAATTTTCTTTTTCAACTTAAATTTTAATCGGAATAAGATTAAGATAAGTTAACCCTCTGATGATCTTCTGCTTTTTTTGTCTGAAAACGTTTACTTTATACTTTCTTACTTATGCTTTCTTACTTTGTATTGCATAAAACTTGATAAAGGTTATTGTTATGCATTATTATACAAATGTGTGAACACACAAACAAAAAGACATACACAGACACAGACATAATTAAGTTAAATGGCCCTAATTTATTTATCTTATTTTATTTTTTTTGTTTTTTAGTGAAAAAAAAAAAAAAATAATAATAATAATGTTTTGGGAAATACATATTTCATACAAAAAATTTAATTGTTTAAACCGTTAATTTTTCACAATTTTGTATAACTATTGAATAAATACTATTTAGTGTTACAATTTAGGGCCTAATGGAATGTGTTGAACCTGTAACCCAAAGGTTGTGGGTTTGAGTCCCAGGTCCAGCAGGGATTATAGGTGGTGGGAGTGAATAACCAAGGCTCTCTCCACCTTCAATGCCACGACTGAGGTTAGGGTTGAGTTGTGTGTGCACTTGGATGGGTTAAATGCAGAGCATAAATACCTGGCCACAAGTCACTTATATATATATATACACACACACACACACACACACACACATATATATATTATTATATTACAAAATTAAAATAAAGTTTTTTAAAAAATCTATAATTTTTCATGATGAGAGGAGTAACAGAGGGTAAAACTATATTTGTGAAAAGACATCAAAAGACTTCAACCCAAAACGGTGTAAAAATGAACACTGTTTATGTGTCCTTTCAGAAATATCTAGACAAACAACTGCAGATTTTATGAGCACTTGCCACAGCTCACATCTATGAAAGTTTCAGTCATTACATACGGCAGCTTCATTTATCTGTGACTGAGGTTGATTATGGTGAACGTAACTGGTGTGCTGTTCTCCAGTGTTTCCATAATTACCTCTTCATGGTAAAGCGTTCTGTGTTTATGTTAAACTAATGAGTGAGAACGTACTACTTTGGAACAATTTGAGGGATCTGGCTGTGCAAACGGAAAAGCATATAAACGCCTACATCACGCATCTAAGCCCCATGTGTTGAAAGGTACCACTACACACAATCCTCCCAAGCAACATGTTCACTCAACAAGGGAAAATGACAAAGATGGTTGGGGGGAGGCATCTGCGCTCTTTCCCCTTCAGACCTCTGAGGTCCCTGAGGCCCCATGCTGTCGCTCCAGGCTGGAGGTTGTGATGGGAGTTCAGGATGGAGCTACATGGAGGTTTGAAGGTCAGTGAAGGGGGAAGGGTCTGGATGGACTAATTCAATGTGAGAGGGCATCAGAATTAGCAATTATATCCTATTAATAGTGTCCACTAATGCAAGCCGTAGAGGCATGTCTTCCCTTGAGCCAAAGTTGCCGTGACCAGTTGCATGAAAACAGGAGTGGTTGTAACACTCCTCCTCCCTGTGCCCCAGTTCACTCCGATGCACTCGTTTATGTCTTTTACTTCTGCTTGCATCCCTTATTTCTCCACTCTTCCAGCACATATTACTCAAGCCACCCATATCTTTGAGGCCAATGAATGCATCTGCCTCCTCTGACATTAACTATATATATATATATATATATATATATATATATATATATTTCAAATATGAGTTTAGATCGG
>JAUMHI010000070.1:1182601-1242150 GCA_032359435.1 Enteromius unitaeniatus
CAGACAATAACTATATATATATATATATATATATATATATATATATATATTTAAAATATGACATTTAATTTTATATATATATATATATATATATATATATATATATATTTATATACATATATACACATATGCAAGTTTTTAATGCATTTAATGCACACTAGACTTACTGTATACATAATATTAGATTACACAGAGCAGATGAACACGATGCACAAAGAAAAAAAAAAATGACTGGGTAGTAAATCCTATTAGAATGCACTTATATGTCCCCAAAATTCAAGTTAAAGAGCCAAAGAAAATTTCCTTGTACAGGTTTTTGTCTTAAATTTATACAATGTGATACAGTTAAGCAATATCGCAAGAATGTCTGATCCCAGATAAGATTTGTTGCTGAAAAAATGCATAGTTTTGAACAAAAAAAGTGACTCAATGATTCAATAACATATTTCATAAAGACTCACTGCATTTTGTATGAATCAGCTGTTTTAATAAATCAGCTGAATAAATGACCAAAAACAACAACAAAAATCATATTTACATATGTTATTAAAAAATAATAATAATTCATACCTTTTTTAAACTTATTAACCCCCTGGGGGGACAAACGCATACATATGATGTTGTTTTTTTTTAATCATATGTTTTTCACTAACGTTTCTCTCTTAAAATCCCAGTCATGTCCATAAATGTTTGCTAGCATATTATTATAGCCCAGTGTGTGCTTTTTATAGTGTTATCAGACTTTAGCTACTTATTTGTTTACAAGCAACTGTAAAAAGCACAAATGTCAGGGCATGTCAGGACTTCTCCAGACCACCAAAACCCCCTCAGACCCTGTGCTTTTGTTTTCTTTTTAATCGGTACTCATTTATTTGCACAAATTGATGTGCAATTAGTTCACAATTAATTTAATTAATTAAATGGCACATCATGCAATTAATTACCAAAAATAAATAAATAAAAACATTAAATTACTCGAGAGCCGTAATTTCAACATCCAATATATCTGTTTTTAAGATATTTAATAATACAGGCACACTATGAATTTAAATATGAGTATAAAATGTATGAATGTGAGTTTGGAACAATATGAAGGTGAACTGTCCTTGTAATGTCACACACAGATCAGGTGCAGTGAGGCGTCTGACATGCTAACAGGGTCACATTCACAGCCCTTATACGGTTAGGAGCTGATGCTAAAGGCCGGGTTCAAAGAGAATGTCAGACACGTTTATGGTGCATGTATGATAAAGCCTGTAGGAAAAGCGAGGATGAGTGGCATCTAACCCCTTTCAGGTCATTTGTTGAATGCTTGCATGCATGTCACAGTTCAGAGCTGATGACCTATTCATTCGATCCATGTGCAGTCAGCATGACATCTAACACCCATAGATATACAGCCGCCTCACACACCATGTGTTCTGAAGTAAGGCTTACATCAAGAGCTGCCATTAAACTAGAGTAATAACATGATGTCTCTGATGTCGCTGATGTCTCAGCTGAGGTGGTTTAAGTGATGTGGGTGGTTACCTACTGGCTCAAATCAAAACAGTTCACCCCTAAATCTATATGGTATTATGGTTCTGGCCTCTAGATTAAGCGAAACCCTAACCCCTATCTATTCTAGAAAATGTACTCTGCAACTTTTGTTTGGTCAGTGAATTCAAGAACTTTTCTTTTAAAAAAATATATATCTATGTTGTTCAATTTTGCTTGCCTGGTCATTCATTCAGCTGTTTAGTATTTCTGCATTAGTGATTTATCTCTCGCTCATCTTTGATCACCTCGTCTCTCTCTTCCTCTCTGTCTTTCAGCTCTGATTTTAATGCTCTTCCAATCAGTGTGTCCATTAAGCGCAGAGCTCATCAGCGCACGTTTACTCACGCATGCAGATGAGCTCCAATTGCAGTGTATTGCAAACGCCTCAGAGACCTCTTGTGTGTGTGTGTGTGCTTCATTCTAAGATTCAAGAGATAAAAAGTGAAGGGCTACAGTTAAATTGGCCTTGAGAGACTGCAGATGAGTGTGTATTGCAGAAGTGAATCTGTATTTGTATGAACTAAAGCACAATGAGAGAGACGAGGAGTTGAATGTCAGGAATCTATACTCTCCTGGCAAGGTGTGCATATGTGTGTGTGTGTGTGACCTCCTCAGAGGAGGGGTAGATGTAATGAGAGAGAAGGAGAATGAGAGTGTCTCCGCTGGGGTCTAGACCTGCATTTCAGTTCTTAATGAACATCCACAAACCTTCCCACTCCCTCGCTAAATGCGTATACATTTCCACCTCTGACTCCTCTGCTATTGAGTTAATTTGACCTCCTTCCATCTATAATTGTTGGTGGGTTTGCTAAGCAGACAATATATTACTATTGCGTCTATTAGAGTTACAGCTTTAAACATAATCATGCCCTTAAGTGTTGAACGTGACATGTCACTTGTAGCTTATGGAAACCTGCATTGCATGCAATCCAATTTATAATTTTCTTTTAGTGATTGATTTAAAAAAAAAAAATGATTGCATTGATAGAGGAACCTGGGCTATATCTAGCCACCAGAATAATTCCAAAAAATGACCACAAATGTGAAATCTGAAAGAACAGATTGTGTGGATGATGTAAATGCAGCTGTTTTCAATGCAAATGTTATGTTTGCTTTAGGCTACAGTCTTTTTTGACTTGTAACATTCCCTGGAATTAATGAAATTTGGTATATGTCCTCACATGGCCTTGACATCCATGTGTACCAAGTTTTGTGAACTTTGGATTTTGCATAAACATGATACAAGCCAATTTAGTTATTATGTGCAACGCCTGAAAATGTTATTGGCTCGAATTTGTGATTTAACAAATCAAAATTCTTTTGACAACTTTTTGTCAAGGTTGTCTCTAGATTATATACGCCAATATTCATGCAAGTTGGATGAACAGCCGGGAAAGACTTCAAAAACTGAGCCCATATGGTTCCTGAGACCAAGAGAAAAATACAAATATGTAACTCTTCACAGAGCCGCCCTGTTGGCACCTCCCAAAAACTAGTGCACAACCTCTTCTGAGACAATTTTAGGATGAAAAAAGAATAATAAAAGCAAAAATACAAATAATGAGAATAATAAAACCAGAAGTAGGGTTTCAAGAGCCGAGAGCAGTGGTTGTGGAAGCTGCCAGCAGTGTGTGATGACACACACCTGAAGCTCATTCGGCCTCATCACTGAAGCTGTAAATCCAGAACAGCTCCTCTCCTCTGGGAAGGTCAGCATGGGTTAAGCATAGACCAGGTGTTCTCAAGGTCTCAATACGACTTGAAGAGCCTGAGCGTGATGAGCACACCACAACCTTGGGTGACCTCCAACAATGTCCAGCACTAATGCGTGGATACCACATGCTCCAGCTCTAAAGCAACATGTGATGATTAGTGGACATGGTAGGGGAAGCTGAGGGTGAATCAACAGCCAGTATTGACTATTGGGGAGCATTACTTTCAAAAATTGCAGGGCTACAATATTCTTTACTTTTTAAAATAACAAATATTTTGTTGCTTAATAACATCTCCAAACGTATCACACACTCATGCTCAGACATATCATAACATCTACAGTACAGGTCAGTTTCCAACCCAGCAGCTTTTCTGTTTCATGAATGGTGAATTTGAAAATGTGGACAGGATTTGTACTTGTTACTATTAAACTTCATCCTAATACTTGTCATAAAAAAAAAAAAAAAAATTGTTTGCCATTAAAAAAAATGCTCCTTTCCTAACTAATTAATCAAATTCAGCTCAAAACACGGGCCGCAACCTAACATGTCATTATGGCCTGGTAATTGTCCATCACATTCATTCTACAGGACAAAAGAGTGCTGGAGTAGTGGAGCACGAATCAAGGGCTACTAAAACTAACCCTTTAGTGCTCCTGAAACATGACCTGGAAACACTTGTCGTTTTTATTGTTCATTACGGAACAGCATGCAACACACTACGCTAACTAATCCCATTACACTAATCCGCCTCAAAACAACTTATTGTGCAGATAAGAGTGTGTATAATTTATGCGGGATTCAAATGAGTACCAAATCAGAATAATTAATGGAGGCCCCGGCTTAATTAGCCTGGCACTGGGAAACGCTTCCTGCGTTTTTAACCAAATGGATGCACAATCCGTTATTTCAAAGAGCCCAGAGGGGCAGGAGACCAGGAAAGCACCTTTTCATGATAGCAGCCCCCAAAAGTGTGTTATCTGTACCTGTTTCGTCCCTCTGGAGGAGCTTTGCAAGGAGAAGCCGAGTAAATGTTAATCCTCCATATGGATTTATTTTCAAAATTAAGCGATTCCGCATTTGCTTTGACCTCTTTGTAGGGTGAAGTTGGGGCTGAAATTTTGCAAATCAGTCACAGTTGGGGTGACATTTAACTAGTCAACAAAGATGTTTACAGGAAGACAGAAGCTACACGTTTGCAATTGCAATTGCCAGTGATGAATATGAGCAGGAAACCTATGCATTGATGAATAAAACATTGCCTTATTAAAAATAAAAACTCCATCTAAACTGCCTCTAGCATCAACAAACCATAGCAAGAGTGTGGAAAATAAAATAAAATAAAATAAAATAAAATTCAATTCAATTAATAGCGACTTAAAGAACAGTGTTCAACAATTTTCTTTTTATTATTACATACTTTATATTTAGGTGGTTGATTTGCCAAGTACTAACATTTCCAATAAAGTAAAGTAATTTATAGTGACTTACATGACTTATTAGTTAAAAACTGTCAACTCATTTTAACTCAACTCAAAAAATGTAATGAAATTAAATTAAATAAAACAGTCCCAAATGCTTATATTTCGTCAGCATTAGCTGAAAAAAAAAACCTGATTTGGGCACTTAATGCCGTTTACTCTACCTGAACATGTCACCCAGGCCCTTCAGCACGCCTTTCTTGGCTTTGCTCTTGTCTTTCTTGTCCTTCCCTCCTCGCTCCTTCCTTTGGTCCTCTTTGGTGCGTCCTCCGTTCAGCTGTTTCTCAGTGTTGGAGGGTGGGAGGGTAAGGTCCGTGGCTGTGGAAATGGAGTCACGGCCTGATCGAGAGCTCTCCTCTGTATCTTCTTCCACTGAGATGGTGAAGAGAGAGAGAAAATAAATAAATACTGTGATTTTAACAGTAAAATATACAAAAATAGTAAAATATTCAAAAGATACAGATTTCAGTACTTTAATAGATTGGTACAGTATATTAACAGTATATCAGTTAATGAGGTGATGGTATTTAACTGTAAATTTAACTTAAAACCATATACTGTATGTGTATGTATATATATATATATATATATGGAATTATAGTGTCTGCTTTGCAAGTTTCACTAGGAAATAAAATGCTTTTCTAGACATTTGGTTTTAACTGTAGCTCAGCTGTTACCATAGTTTCACTGATAGGGAATTTGGGCTAATGTAGTGTCTCAAAGAAGAAACCTTCAATGGTCTGACTCCTTTAAACATTGACTTAATAAAACATCTTAATGAGACCTTGTTTTGAAGTCCAGCTATATCTAACTGAGGCTCATGAGCTCCTCATCTTGCCCGAATCTCTATTTCATTTTTTCCATAGCAGATTTTTACCTCAGAGGTTACTCAGTCTGAAGGAACCCCATTATCTTTTTGCTTCTAAAGGGTCACATCTTCCTACCACAGTTCGGCAGTCTCAAATTTGGTTGCCCAGGAGCAGTGAAGGAAGCCTATTAGCGTTATTCCTCACTGACCCAATAAAACTAACAGAGAAAGTGAACTTAGAAGTTCAAAAGGCTAAAGTGCACCAGAAGAGGCCCGTCTTCTGTTCAGCAGTACCACATCTACAGTTCGTCTCAAATACTGCAGTTTTTGACCATCGATTACTGTATAATAGCTTCTCCTTCTGAAGTCGAGGTCTAGACATCATGCAGTCAGAATATAAAAGCCCTGGAGTTTGACTGTGTGCTTTGATTGTATAGAAAGGGACAGACCGAGGGCCAGTTAAAACAGCGCTGTCCGGTTTTACTAAAAATGTGCATTAATATAGCGCTTTATCATGTATGACCATTCACCCAAAGCAATCAATGAATGGGGATTATTGGGAGGCCACAATAGACAAGAGCCAGTGGGAATTTGGTCAGGACTCTTTACCATGAGTGTCATGGGATTTTTAATGACCACAGAGAGTCAGGAACTCAGCTTAACGTCTCACCCGAAAGACGGTACTCTTTTGACAGTATAGTGTCCCTGTCATTATACTGGGGCATTAGGACCCACACAGACAACAAGGTGAGCACCCCCTGCTGGCCTCTCGAACACCTCTACCAACAGCAACCTAGTTTTCCCAGGAGGTCTCCCACCCAGGTAGTGACCAGGCTCAGCCCTGCTTAGCTTCAGTGGGCAACCAGGCTTGGGCTGCAGGGTGATATGGCTGTGGTAAAGAATTAGAAGTGAAAAGGTGAGGACACAGTTATTTCACTGCCTGACCTTAATGGACATGTATTTGTAGAAGTTTCCCTTTCAGACACACAATGTATGGGAGGAGAGTATTCAAATGAATCACAAATGAAAGGTGTTTTACTAACAACACTCGTCCAATTAAGTGCATGGAAGAATGAAGAGTATTTTTTCCACACACAATTTATTTGGAACACAAGAAGAACACGAAAATATAATTTGTCAAGCTATGTTATTTTTACTTTGCTTAAGGAAATAAAAGACGACTTGGAACCCTTGACTAGGAGTCAAACAATACCACCTCTATCTAATTCTATGTTTTGTTTTCTCTTTATTCTTTATTCGTGACTGCTCTAATTTGTGCTGCGCTTGGTTGATATGCACATGAGATGTTGCATCTGTGTTCTTCAATTTGCATGTTTTTAGTAAATCATCCATAGAAGTTTCCACACTTATGGAATTGCGCCCTTGTACTAATTTGCCCAGTTTAGTAAAACTGGCTCTGAATGTGCTGTGTTGGGAGCAAAACATTACAAGTAACGCAACTAATGTAATCAGATTACTTTTTTCAAACAACTAGTAAGTAACACATTAATGTTTAAAATTTACTTTGTTGTTGTTTTTCAAATAAGTAGCAGAAGCTACTTTGTTTTCCCATGTATTGATTGACGACTCCACGGTTGCCATGTTGAGAGAAATCAGAATTAAATGCAGAAGTGCAACTTTATGTTACTGTAGAACTAGACTATATATGAGAATGCATTTAATTTTCGAATTCATGCACACACCAAAAAATTAATTCAGTATTCCTCAAAATGATTGCAAATTGTGAAAAAAAAATTAGAATAGTATGCAAAGCTAAAATATTTCAATGTTAATTGAATAACAAATAATATACAAAGATAACAAAGATATACTTTGTATAGTTATAGCTATTAGTTGCTTATTAGCAAGCACACCACTAAAATATTATCCATTTATTAGTGCTAATAAAGCAGATAGAGTACGAATGCTTTATTCTGCATGACTTCATTACCCTACCCAATGCCTAACTACCTTACCAACTATTAATAAGCAGAAAATTAGGAATTTTAGGAACAGTAACACAATTAGTTGTTTTTTAGGAAGTAATGCAATATTGTAACACATTCCTTTTAAAAGTAACCTTCCCCAACAAAGCTGAGTGTCCTTCAGAATAACTCTTTCTGTGAATTGTGTTGCTGACCCAGTATTTTATCACATCACCACACTATTAAGATGTTTACGTGGAAGACAAAGAGTTCATCTCTTCTAATGGACAAGCCGAAGGAGGATCATATTCTCAGAGCACTCTTAACATCTGATAGCCCATGAATTTTGTAACGTTGATTTTATGGATTCCAGTCAACGGGATGATGTATTTCATTAATGATATATTAATGCAAGTACTTTGATGCTGTTTTGGAAAAGCGAGCGAATCTCTGTGGGAACATTTTATTTTGAAGTATCGTTTGCAATGCTAATTCATTCTACACCACCTATCTTCATGATACGTCGCATATCAGTATAATCATAAGGGACCGCAGCTGGCTGATATTGCTCATTTCCATTTCAGCAAGCGTCTGATTACAGCTACTGTCTCCATTCCTGATGGTCTGGACGTGATTAATTTGTCACTAATTGTAAGTTTAAAAACGCTTGGAAAGGAGGAAAAAATTAGAGGGCACTAAAAGCAAAGTGCTTTTGAATAGAGCGACGTAACGGCGGAGACGTGGCGCTGGAGACAGATGCCTGCGTGATTAGAGCTTATTAATAACCAACAATTCTCTGACGCGAGCGAGAAGTGGAAGAAAGGTCTCATGAAAGCAGGGGACCGTCATGGATATATCCGTGTGCTTTGATGCTCCTTTTGTTTTATTCACTATAAGTGTTTTCTGTCATTCTGCCATCTCCTGAAACAATACCCGAATGGACGAGGAGTTTGTAAAATCATTGCACTGAACAATTACAGAATTCTTTTTCAGCTGAAGAGATGATAATAACGCTAGCATGGTTTATTTGGATATCATTTTCATCTCTTTTTTTTTCTTGCTGGCTGCTTATCGGATGGCTGAGAGCAAAAGTGACCAAGCTCAGATGCAGCTATTAAAACTAGTCTGAAATTAGCCATTGTGGACATTTCTACATCTTGATCATGATGATGTCATGGAAATGGTACTGTATAGTTTTATTTTTGCCTTCAGAAAGATTGAATCTCAAGAGACGAAATGAAAAATAACAGGTGACATTTTATTTAGATATTTAGATTTAGACACTTTACTGACTAGAAGTAACAGTGCTCAAGTCGTCTCGGAAATAACTTTTGTTAAGCCCAGAGTTGGCAAAGCTATCAGAGAGGAAACATGTCAGATGCAATGGATGAAATTATTCAAAGCATTATATGTTTATCATTTGCAATCTTGTTAATTCAAGGAAGAAAAAAAATGCAATTATGAATCTTCTTTAATTAAAGACTGATCATTTTGTAGAGTTTAAAAAATGTACCTTAAGATCTTTTTGAAGGAAGGGTGATGGTCTTTTGTTTAATGTTCATGTCTAATGTTTCTTAAACAAGCTTACATATTAAAAACAATATAAACAATGCTATAAATAATAAAACACATTATCCTGCAAACCAACTCAAAAAATGACTCTTTGAACTAAAGTCACTTATGTAATCATGCATCCTGTTTCCACACAACCAAGTTGTGATTTATTTCCATGAATGGATTTAGTTGAATTTATGCAAACTCTTTGCGTTGTGTTAACACCATAGAATGAGGTCGGATCTATGTGAAATTGTTGCTTCACTGTAACTTAATCCAGTTACGTTTAGAGAAGTTCCAGTGGTCAGTGAGTGCTTTAGTTGGGCTCTTGACCCTTATATTAGTAGAACCAAGACAAAACAAGAGCAAAACTCATCAGGTGAAGATGATTTTCACTGAACGTATTTAGAGTCTACTATCTGTGTTGTACGTCTTTTATTGACAATCACAGGCTTGTAGTTACACATCCTATTTTTTTTTTTATTTTTTTTTTTCTCTTCACATTTTCTTTTTGGCTGTTCTGAGCCCCACTAAAACACACACTGACCACTGGAACGGTGACACACAAATTGTGATTTTCTCCTTACACACACAAAAAAATGCTTTCTAAACGTAACTGAGTGTGTTCTGTACTATACCTGGGGTTAAAAATTACCCAAATTGGGTTGGGTTTAAACCAATGTTTTTCCAAATTCTTTTACTAACCCGAACCTAAGAGTCTAATGAGAAATAGTTAACATGTAGCTGCAAATGAATGATGGTTTGTTGACAGGTAGTTGCAAAATAATTTATTAGCCTTATTTACCACTAGGGCTGGGTATCGAGTTCGATACTTTTTAGATACCGGCCGAATGGCCTCGATACAACTGAATATTGAAAAACATCTCATCGTTTGGTACCCAATTTCGATACCTAAAGGGTTAATCTCATCAACGTCAGTGAGCCAATAAGACTGCAGCACTAGCCAGTGTGTTTGACCAGATAGCCTTATGTTATTTATATCACTTACACGACTCTACGACTCTACGTTGAATTGCCTTAACTTGACTGTAATTTTAAGCCTTAAAAACATTTAAATACACAAAATTTTCATAATAATGAAATAAATAATGAATAAATAATAATGCACTAGGTAGCATAACAGATGTGTAAACTCAAAAACTATTTGAACTTCATTAAAACTGATTTGCACTGATTCATTGTGTTGGATTTATTTTTTGATGAGGTTTTGAGTCTATAGATATGTAAACGAGCTGAAAATTGTTTTTTTGAGACGATGTAATTTTGTTAAAACCGATTTCATAAAATTGGTATCAAAAAAAGTATTGTTCAGTAACTGAACAAGTTATTGGTATCTAATTTTTTTAAATGATACCCAGCTCTAGTTACCATTGGTATTAAGATACGTTTTGCTTGATCAGATCACATGTGGACTGTTTGCACCTGTTGCTTTAATCTTGCTTTAATCTGTGTCTTTCAACCACTTTCCTGATTTCTTAGAAGGATGGATCATACCATGTGAAAACAGGTCCATAATTAGCAGAAAGTCTAAAGTGCAACCAATAACACAGGCAATAATGCATTGGACAGGGCTCTTATTTGTTACCATCCCTATTAAGTTGAAAAAGCAGATTCGTGCCTATAGAGTAGCAGTCAATACAGCAGCGACATCACAGATCAATGGCCTTTTCATTAAAATGGTTATCACAGTAAGTTACAGTTCTGCTAATTGTTGACTGAAATGTAAAAAGGAACGAATTACGGTAATTAACGGCAAATTTCAGCTACACAGGACTGAGTGGTAAATGTTTTGACACCGCAATCAAAAGGCATCATTAGTCGTCTCCTTTTGACGTGCCACGGTATTCATTTCTCCTTTAGAACGCCGATCACTTCTAATGGAGTCTTGAAATTGGCACTCTGGCTAAAAAACCCGGTGGGAAAAAGAGCCGAGCGCATTTAAGTCTGATATTTAAAAACATAAAACACAACGAAACACAGCCCAACTCATTTTCTCGGCTGGATATCTCCCAGTGACACATTTTTCCTCGGGTGATGCCAAATTCACATTTTATGTAAATAAAAGTGTCTGTGTGAAAAGAAAAAGCCTGCCCTTATCTGTCAACTTTTGACTATTAACCTCGGTGACAGGCACAGGCAGGTTCCTCTTATCTAAATTGAAAAACAGAGTTATTTGAATATTGGAAGGCGAGGAATGCAGTATGCTTCTACTGCCGAATCTCACGCGTTTGCCCTCTATTGCTCCGCCGTAGAGATAAGACAGTATTTAGCTCAGTGTGGACACAGCTTACAAGAACAAAGCGATTGTGGGAATAATTTGACTCTTTTGAAAAAAGAAAAAAATTCTGCTTGCATTTAATGGATTCTTTTAATAGAGAACAAAGGGATGGAGTGATTTTCCCCCTGACAGGTGTTATTAAATAGACAGGTCTGTCGGACAGACTTCATAAACTCATTTGAGAAAAAAAATAAATTAATAAAAAAAGATTTTACAGCACTAGGGACTAACACTGTATTATTGAACTCAGACTGCAGGCAAACTGTGTGAAACTATATATGTTTTATCACTACTAGTTCACTACAAATTCAGTACTTGTCAAAAGATTTGTAAATGTTTTTAATGAAGTCTCTTCTGCTCATGGAGCTGGTTTTAATTTGGTCAAATCATGGTTTTTGCTTAAAAATGGTATCGTAATAATCTTAAATGTTTCTTGAGCAGCAAATCAGCATATTCTGAATAATCACGTTACTCTGAAGATTTTCATCTCATTGTATGTGTAAAAATATATGATGACAATAAAGGCATTCTATTCTAAGTAATGATGCTGAAAAATCAATTTTGACAGTAAATATTTACAGTATTTTGAATTGTAATCACTTTTTTAATTGTTACTGTTTTAAAAACCATAATGCTTGATAAGTACGGTATGCATATTTTAATTTGATTCCTTGCTTGTCATGCCAGGAAAAAAATAATGCCTTCAGTGCAAGAAACCTTGGCAATAAAATATTTTAAAATGGGTTAATAAATGAACCAATCTAAAATATGAAAAGAATACAAATCGCTGCTGCAAGCAATCAATGAACCGTAAAAATGAACCCAAACGCATTTAGTAAATCACTGAGTCTGCGAGCATAGAGAAATATTCCTTTAAAACCATTAGAGAAAAATGCCCAGTGAGGACGTCTAGAAATTCATTTGGTCATGGGCGAAATGAATAGTGAAAGTTATGCTTAAAGTTGCATGCTTATTGGTTGTTTATTTCCTTTAGGGTCTTTGAGGGAAGGCCTGACCTACTTACAGCGCAAGGATCTCTTCTGCTATTCTAATCTTCAGAATAACACAAGACGTCCTCATGAGACCTTGTTTCTCTACTGAGCGCTGTCTATAAAGTGAACCTCAATTGGCGGGGATCTCGTAATATTCTGGGCCAGTCATTGTGCGAGACAACTGATGAAATTGCCATTGATATTGTGTCAGATCGCCTTTACTGTGTCTGCGCAATTATGGTAATAGCTGTGATTACATGAGTTGCCATTTTCAATATAAAGAGAAAACATGAGGTTAAGAAAGTAGATGACGAAGCATGGGCTGGACTAAAAAATGGCTAGACTAGACTGTTGCATTTTTTGTTCATGCAAACCCACTGCTATTATGCTCTGAAGCAGTTTATGTGCCATTTGCTAGACTATGCATAACGCAATGCTTTTAGCCATAATCTGTGTGTGTTTAATGCATACGTTTACTTCACTTTACATCAAAACTAGGATTGGTTGTAATTTAAGCACAACTGGTACAATCGGACTCTAATTCATTTCAAGATTAATACAAAAAATGAGGGCCTTGAATGAGTCTAGTAATGCAAAAGTGAATTTGGAGATGCATCATGAATAGTTTTAGCTGATTCATTTAAAGATCGTGGCCAATATTAGCCATTGCACTTTCAATTTTCTAAGGAAACCATCAAGATACTCATTTCAACATACTACGACACACTAATGCCGGATACTATTTAGGATGGATACTGCAAACTGGGACATAACTCAAGATATACTCTGCTCAATGTAAATCTACTTGATGTTTCTCCAATACTTACGCGTCTCCATCCCCTCGTCATCTTCATCGGGGTTGACCAGGGTCACTCCTGGCTTGTCGTAAGACTTGTCGATGGCCGCCCGGAAGCTCTCGTTGCAGCCCCGCCCCCTGACGATTCTGGGGCGTGGCCTGTGGAACGAGACGTCTCCGTTGAGCGTCACCTCGGCAACAGCCGTCTGGAGACTCTCCAAGGAACTCGACTTCTTCAAACCCAGCGACGGTCCCACGTCTCGTGTGGAGTTGCCTAGGGGTGGAGAAAAAGAGAGGAAAAGAGAGAGAGTAAAGAAAACATGCCAGACAGAGAAGAAAAAATATGCTGTCTCACTTTTTTCCTCAATAAATCCTTCCCTCCTAATTCACTTCTATAATTTACATCCCTCACTGAAGACAAATGCGTGTTTATCTGCAGATGCAGGGGGAAAGGTGTGCTAAAATAATATGGAATATAAATGGCTCCACTGGATGCAAAGTGAGATGTCAGACACATTATCTGTCATGCATTCGTCACATTTTTAATTCTTGAGGTCATGTTTGCCTCTTTTCCCCCACTGCATGTGTATGTGTGTGTGTGTGTGTGAGACAGTGAGGGAGAGCGCACATAACTCCTTTCTGTAGTTTAAGGCACTGATGGATGGCCCAAATATGAGGCCCATTATCTTCCCTGTGTGGTCGTGGGAGGAGGTGGAGAACAAGAGGGAGGAAGAGCAAAAGCCTGTAGACTAAACACGTTCTGAGACTCGGTCGGTTTAGATCCTACCCCAAACTCCCTCAACTCGTCTGCTTAATGACCTTTTCATGCATTTAATCCACTTGTTTCTCGTTAAGGGTTCCTCACAAAGACACAGCAGGCCCACACTTCAAACATGCACCAGTGCATTGAAAACATTAATCCTGCTTAGGAGTCCTGTAGAGGAGGAATTCTGGAAGTGCCTCAATGGGAGCAAATGGGCTTGGCTGCTTGGGTCAAGGATTTGTGTGTGTGTGTGTGTGTGTGTGTGTGGGAGTAAAAAGTGGCATTGAAGAGTAAATAAAAAAAAAAAAAAAAAAATCTAATTTCATATGGAAATGGGACATTTCACAAAATTGTTTTTTTTTTTTTTCCTGCGCATTCATTTAAACAATTATTTAATACTCTTTTTTTCTGAAAACAATCTCTTTGTTTAAAAGGGAAATTTGGTGTAAAAGTAACTAAATATTATTGTGAATAAATATTCACACTGAATAAGAAAAATACACAACATCCAATCTGGGATAATTAAGATATTTCTTTATGTCTTTAAAGAAGTCTCATCAACACTGCTTTTATTTGATCAAAAATGTTTTAACAGTACTAGAAAATATTATTACAGTTTAACCAATTTTCTGTAATATACAGTCTTCAGTGTCACATGATCTTCAGAAATCTTAATAATATACTGATTTACTGCTCAACAAACATTTATGTTTATCAATGTTAATGTTTTGTGAAATTGTGTGGTCTTTTCTCCAATATTTTTGCTAATTAACAAGTATAATGAACAGGATTCATTAAAAAAAAAAAACGAAATGAAATAAAATAGTCAAAATAAAATCAAATAAAATTGCATTAAATAATTTTATTTTATAAATAAATAATTAGTCTTAAATTTTTCATGTCCCGTGTAGTATTTACTTAAATACTAAATACTGACAATTAAATATTTATGGCCAGTACACATTCTCAATTCATGTTCAGCTGGCTCATGCGGTAAAAAGCTAATTTTGATTCCCATGTACGTGTGAATTTGTGATGTGTGTGTGTGTGTGTGTGTAATTGTGCGAACCATATGGAACAGGAACAGACCCTGAAACAGTTGCCAAGTACTAAAAATTATCTAAGCCACCTGCATGATTGGATAAAATAGTCTGTGTACCTCTAACAATAAACCTTGATAAATGGCAGCATGCACGGCTGCTTCACACACATGCCTGCGCAATAGTTTCAGTGATGTATGATAGCGCTGCTCAGCACATAACATCTCTCAGATCAACTCTAGATGAAGCATTGATGTGAGTCCAGCTGTGTGCGTCTCATTGAAATGTATAGCGCAAGGGGTCGGTGCGCTCACGCTCTAACACAATTAACATGCAAATGATATATAAACAAACGTGAAATGACAGCAGCACTACAGTTCTCCAGAGCGGAGTCCTTTCTGTTTGCTGGCATAACGTAAACGCGTCGTTTCTCGCTCGAAGACCCTCACGTCAGGCATTGATGGAAAATGTGTCAGCTGCGACGCTGAAAATACAGCCCTCAAACTCTAGCGTTTAACAGGCCTCCCGCTTGGACAGCTGTAATTATTTTTCCAATGGCTTCTGTTCTATGTTTAGGTTTGGCTAGTGAGGCGAGACTCGGGCCCTGGCCGCTCATTCTGTCAGTGAACGCCTGTTTAAGGGCCTCAGGAACAGTGACCCTGAACCGAGGTTCAACAGTGAGGTTTGGTTTGAAAATATGGGTCAATTAAATATAAGAAGGATCACAAAAAAATGTATGCATGAATATGATTTTGATAAAAATGATACAATACATTATTATTATTATCTTTATTATAATATATATATATATATATATATATAAACTAGAATTTATATACATTTCGCTTTCATATGGTTAAAAAACCCTTTTATTAAATTATTCTAAATATTATAACATTTTTTAAATAAATAAGATTTGTAAGAAAAATATATAAAAATTTTTTTAGTATAATCTAATATAATTTATATTTTAAATATACAAGTTTTGTGTAACAACTAAACTAAAATTGTCATGTCATTAAAAAAAATAAATGAACAATAATAATTTTATATGATTACTGAACTTTCGCACAACAATTTTTTTGTATGCTGGTCATATACAGTATATACAATTAGATTATACAAACATTTAAGTTGTTTGTTCTTTGTTTGTTTTTAATACTATAATATAAAACATAAATTGAATTCAGTTCATTGCACGCATTTTCATTTTCATTCAAAAAATTATTTTTTATTTATTTAGATTTTTAAAATGTTATTATTTTTTAAGAATTATATTATTATCTATTTATTTATTTTTACTTTAAACGTATTGAATTAAACTGATAGCTCAAAGTGCATGAAAAGTCATATATATATATATATATAGTCAGATATATATAGCCATATATACTCTCAGAGATAAAGGTTCAAAAGCTGTTTTTTCAAATACGTACACTTTAAGTACTAATACGTACCTTTAAGTTACCAAAATGGACCCATTAGGTACAAACATGTAACTTTTGAATGTTATACTCATGTAACGCCCCAGTGACAGCTTCTTTATGTTTATTTCTGAGTGTGCAGAGTATATAACTCATATAGAGATTCTAGAAACAAACAGAGCTGAAATCAGTGACACAGGTTCAGGCACATTTAAGATCTCGAGAGCTTCCTGGAACTGATGTTTACCATTTCAGCAGACCTTAAAAAACTGGTTTTCTATATACGAGAACGTCACATATGGTGGCACTCTGTATAAACATAGCTGTCTTTCAGTCTCTCTCGTCCTCATTCCGGCTCTCAGATGATGCATTGAGCTGGGCCCGATGGTTTGGGCCTTCTCCTAAAAACATCTTCCCTCCATCTCCAGCACGCTGAGACTCCTGACTGCTTTCAGACTCTAAATGAAGCGCTTCAGCAGCCCATCTTCAGCAGGAGAGACGTGAAGCAAAACCATTAGCTTAGCAAAATAAACCTCCAGCATCGTAAGAAAACGATTAGAAATCTATTACATTCCCTTGAAAGACGAGTGCTTTAAACATTGTTTTAACGTCAGTATACGCTTAGAAATGATTCCAGGTGTTTTGAGGAGTGCAGGATAGCAGCTGGAAGTAAACCAAACCAGAGCTGGTGCTGTTAGCATTCATTCGCATCTGAAGCCAGGGATCCTTTATAACCCTCCTAAACCTTTAACCAAACAAACCAGCACTGCACAAGCTACTGAATAACCTAGCCAGTGCCAAACCAGTGACTGACCTCCTTTTTGAGGGACATTCCAGACTAAGTGCATTCAAAACTGAACAATATACCATCATTTCTCATGAAAATCACATGAGAATAAATTATTTTTCCCTCTTTCTATTAAAAAAAAAAAAAAAAGCTCCACATGGGTAAAAACTAATAATAAATAAAAAATAATAATAATAAATGAAAATATAAACAATGTTTGACATAAATATACAATAACATTAAAAAACAAAGTGAAAATGAATGAGGACTGGAGCTGTCAAGTTATTTAAAAAAAAAGTTATTTAAAAAAAAACGTCATAAAGGTGCCATATTAATAATTAAAATTACATACAAATATTCTTAGTAAAAGTATAATACAGTTATAATGTTATCATAGATAATTAACTAAAACAAATGATGACAGTGGTGTCACGTTCAGAAAATGACATAAAATGTATAAAAAAAGTATCATAAAAAAGTTTTAACAACATTAATAAATAATCAATAATAAGTAAAAACTGGGGGTGTCAAGCTAAAAAAAACGGAAATCCACCATGAATGTACCATAAAATAGTTTAATGTTTTAATGTAAAATACTATTAGTAAAAGTATATAATTAAACCTTAATTTAACATTTTTGGAAAAGTGAAAATGAATTAGGACACATTTTATATATGTAGAAAATCACCTTTTCTGCTCGCCAAAAGTCAGTCGGTCATGCAAACTGACAAAATCTGTATTTCAGACTGAAGCTTATTAACAAAAGCCCTAGCCAGCATCTCATGTCCACCTGTGGACTAATGCAGAGCATCTCCTCCCACTTCAGCTCTGCTCTCTGATGAAGCACACTGTATCTGAGTCTGTCTCTGTTTGTTATTAACAGAAATGAAAAAGGAAAGAATCCAATCCGTCTGGCACGCACGTGAACTAATATCTTGTCCCATATGCTGGAGAAGCTCTTTAATCAGCTCGCTCCTCGTAGGATGTGAACACGAGGCTTTCAGAGCTTTACACACACATCTAGTTCACTGGAGAAACACACACAGATCACATCTGCATCGCTCTCAGGCCTGCAACAATCAGACCACGCAGCACTCCTATGAGAACCCAAAGCTCTTCACTCTGTTTTGTTTTTGTTTGTTTTTTTCCACTACACAATCACTACATACATCAGTCTCATTGTCATGATCTTGTTTTCATGTACTGTAGGTGAGGAAAAGTGACTTTCATATTCATATAGCAGTCATAAAGCACCATGGTCCTGGTATTCTTGTAAGTACCATAGAAAGAGAGTTTCAGTAAAATAAATTCTACTTATATTAGTGTCAAATGAAAGGTTTTTTTTACATAATATATGTGTGTGTACTGTGTATATTTATAAAAACTGATAACTGTTGATGTTGTTGCTGTTCTTTTCTTCAAAAATCATGTTTATTATTATGTCATAATGCTTTTATGATTTAGTTAGCTTTTTTTTATCTAGTCAAAGACAAAAACTCAACTGCAGTTTTAAAAATGAACTGGGTTTGTATTTATATACGATGAAATATACCACATAAATGTAGGAAATTTTTACATGCCTAGAAATGTATATATTTACAGTATATTCTTATGTTATATTATATATAAATATTTCACAAGCATGCATTGCACTAATGAAATTATTAACATTTAAAAACATTTTAAATAAACCGAACTCTATTTTACTTTGTATTTATCTGATGTCGCAAACTCAGGAATACATTAGACCATTATCATTCAGATCCTAACATTTTAAAAAGGAAGTGTTGAAGACACTGGTATCATAGTATCCACAAAACCATTATACCATCATACTTTAAGTAAAAACGCCGCGCAGCTGTGAAGACATATCTACATCATAAAGCACCTTATATTCTCCAATCCTCAACGGCACCTGGAGCACTTTAACTCTTAAAGGATGACCACACTATTGGTAAACGGCTGGAGATATCTTCATGAGTGATACACACAGGCCATCATTTGCGTATGAAAGCACCATCCATCGCATGTAATTAATTCAGCAATCTATAATTTTATGCATCAACTTAAAAGGGTTATTAGGTTAAAAATAGCTCTGCAGCGGCCAAGGAGGTTTTGTCCTGCTGTGTCCAGGAAGATTGAAGGAGTCCCAGGGTTAGATCCCCCTCCATTCCCTCCTGTCCTGGATCATTAGTGGACCAGAGGATGTCCAGGTTATCCCTCACTCCTCTACATCTGTCATAATTAACCTCTAAAGCCACGAGCCAATCAGTCAAGACACTTTCATCTGTCTCACTGGTGATATCAGTGATGCTCAGAATCTGCTGACTCACTTCTGTGTTTCTGCTCGGTCAGAAGCTCACGCTCTCACTGACAGTCTGAAGGATGTAAGCAAAGACGTCTTGAATGTGGTGACTTTATGTTAGCCGCTCTTAACCACAAGGCTTTGAGGTTTATTAGGTGATGAGACGCTGGAGCTCTGGTAATAAATAAAGGAAAGTTAAGGATGTAGTTTACCAGTGCTCCGTCACAGACTGACATCACAGCCTTCACGCTAGAAAACACCTTCTAGTGCTGCTACACTTATTATCACTGAAGCTCAAGCACACTCATCACCTTCAGACACATATTATGCAGGCCATTATTATTATTCATATGTTATATATATATATTATAAAATATATTTATATTGTGATTATTTAATATAAATTTATTGAATTATTAATTATTATTATTTTAAAATAGTATTTTCCTATTTTTTAATAATAAGACAACTGAGCTTTCTTGTCTATTAAAAGTTGAAGTGAAAACGACAACATTCACTGGAATAAAACAGCATTTATTTATTTATTTACTAATCAATTTATGTTGATTGATTGACTTCAAACTAATTTCCAAGACAACAGTTCTTATTTTAACTTAAATAACCAAAACTAAAACAGAAATAAAAAATGATATAGAGAAAAATAAATATATAATAATAAGGAAAAACGTTTTATCTTCCTCCAACTAAAAGAAAAAAAAAATCAACATTTAATAGCATTACTAAAAATAAATTGTATCTGATAATATTATTTACTGGAGCCGACATGAATTAAGTAACAGTTGTATTTTTATCGACTAACAATCCACTGCTCATTGTTAGTTAACACTAATTAATGCCTTAACCAGCGTTAACTAATGGAACCTTTCTGTAAACTATTAGCACAATATTATTAGGATCTCAGGGGATGCTAAAATAACACTTAAACAAAGACACTATGGTTTTACACTATTCAATAATAAGTCATGACTGACAGATAAAACCACTCAATTACAATTGAAACTGTCCCAACAGAAGATGCTTAAGCACACTTTTACAAGAAAAGTGTCTTGTGAAGAAGTGTTTGAGTACTGAAACTCCTCAATCCATTCCATTGCTGCTTTACGTTTCTTTCATTTTTTTATACCTGACATAATGGAAATAAAATAAGTTGCGAACATCACTTCATGTTGACTTTTTTTTATCACTTCACAGAAAAACTTTTCTGACAGAATGGATTTTGGTCATAACAGGACTCTGCCCCTCCGGTCTCCACACATCTCCCAGCATGCTCTCTGCTCTGAACTGAACTCTTTGCTCCAGAGGCCTGACGTTGATGGATTAATTGCAGTAAACCAAAGCGGGCCGTCTGACATTGAAGCAAACAGAACTTCAGCAATCGCTCCTCACACACACACTCATGCATACACACCTCTGTTTCTTCCCTACTCCAGCAGCCCTCGGCATAATTAATGTTTTCTTCCATCATAGTCCCTCAAGAACAGGCAGCGCACTTCGCTTTCCAAAAAAAGTTGTTGCCAAAACGTCTATTTAACACCATGGCACTTCATTTCAATGGGAAAAAAAGAAAGCAACACCCTCTCTGATTTGATGGCAATTACTTCCTTAACGAGCACAACGCACACAGTTGTTTAGTTAGATTGATTACTAACAGTTAACAGCAGATAGGAGAGTCATAAAGTCAAAGGGTTTTTCCAAGCGCAGATTAAACTTGTTTCTGGAGCTGTTTTAAGAATTCTGTGGCTCTGTTTCAAACCCTACTGCCTACATAGGGAGCGTAATAATAATGAAAATAATAATGATTATTATTAATGATTATGGAATCTCATCTCCAAAACCACTACTGGTTCTAATAGAGTTTGACGTTAGCTTAAAAAACTATTGTATACTGTATGTGACTCTGGAGCAGAAAAGCCATCTTAAGTAGCACAGGTATATTTGAAGCAATAATCCAAAATACATTGCATAGGTCAAAATACTTTTCTGCTTTTATGCTAAAAATGCTTAGGATATTAAGTGTAGATCGTGTTCCATGAGGATATTTAGCAAATTTCCTAATGTAAAAATATTAAAACTGTATTTTGTATTAGTAATATGCATTGCTAAGAACTTCATTTGGACAACTTTAAAGGCGATTTTCTTAATATTTTTTATGTATTTATTTATTACACATTGTCACATCATTGGAAAGCTTATTTATTCAGCTTTTAGACAATGCATGACATACGAAAGTTTTTAAATTAGATCAATTCTTAAGACAATATAATCTACACTATTCGGTATTTAACAAAACACGTTTCTTACTCGATTAAAATACAACTGAACCATGGTTTCTAAAACCAAAAATCATGGTTACTGTACTTGGGGTACAGCATGTGTGTTTTTCGTTTTGTTTTACTATACTCCCAGTGCATTCTGGGATTACTTCCTGCAGGAAGGATATGCACAATGCCGCTTGTACAGTAAATGTGGCAGCTACAGTACATAACACAAGGTTTTGAAACAGAGCTCCTCTGAAAAAGTGTTTAAGGTCTTATCAAACACCATTAGACGTCCACCAAAACATCAGCATGTCCAGACACACAGAGATCCGGAGCATGTGTGAGGTTAGTGTCCCTTACCTTCTGTCCACTCTGTGTGGGGAGTGAGGTTAAACTCGTCCGCTACTGTTAGGGAGGCATAAACAATTGTGATTGGTTAATTCAAGACATTCCCAGACCCATGCAACTCCAATTCCATTACAGATGTTACTTGACATTTCCAAAGGCCAAACCAAGAGGCATGCAAATCACTCAGAGACAGAAAACCCATGAGATGGTGAGAGAGAAGGACAGAACTGAATGAATTATCATGCATAACATTCAAAAGCATTGGGCAGATACTGTATGTGTTAGCTGGGAAAGCTCCATCTACCATTAGTAACCTATTCCTTTTTGTCCCCCTTGGTCGTATCACACATAGGGTAGTATTTTTTTTTCTGCAATTTCCCCCAAGTTGGCTCTCAAATCTGTCTTTAGACTGTTATTGGAGATTGTGTTCCTCTAAAAGCCTGAGAGGAGCAAAAATATATACTCAACCTGAAGGCAGAAATGCCATTTGAAGAAAATGGCTCATCAGAACAAAGCACAGGAGATTTGGTGGAATTGAAATGTGCTTCTAATGAGTAGAGAAGAGAGGGCTTTAATAGTGCTCGTTTCAAATGGCCAGTAATGACGGGACACATCTGTCCAGCTCTAAATGCATTTCAGTTATTTATTTAAATCTTTAAAATAAAAAGAAAAGAAAAAAGAAAAGTTTTTTTTCTCTGATTCTGTGAAAGACAGCTTTATTTATTTCTTTCTATTTGTTTGTTTGTGTCTGTAAGATGTAAGACGTCTTTGCAAAAATACAGTAAAAACAATAAATGGTATATTTTAAAATAATGGAACTATCATTTATTTCTGTGTGGATATGTATTAAAGTGTCATTTATTTCTGTGATGCACCGCTGTGTTTTCAGCATCATTACTCCAGTCTTCAGTGTCACATGATCTACACTGATTTACTGCTCAACAAACATTTCTGATAATTATCGGTGTGTATTTTCGTGTATATACCTACCGGATATTTTTGTGAAAGCTGTGATTTGTATTTATTTATTTATGTTTATTTGTTTATTAATTGAGAGAACGTTTTTTTCTTCTTCTTTTTTTTCTTCTTTCTCTCCTGCTAAATATTAACAATAAAACAATATATACATATAACAATATATATATATATATATATATATATATATATATATCGCATAGTCATACATAAAACATACGTTTTTTGTAAATAATTTCTATTTGTACAACTATCCTAATTATTTTTTATGCATTTTTTTAGAAATACTACGTTACTATCTTATTCAAAATCTCATTCTTAAAGGAATTTTTTACCCAAAATATATGTATACATATATATATATATATTTTATTTTTTTTTTATTTTTTTTTTGTGCTACTATGATTCAATGGTGACCAAAACAGCCTGGTTACGAACTTTCTTCAAAGTATCTCTCTTTGTGTTCAGCAGAACAAATAAAATGTAAACATAGAACGTATTTTTAGAACTATATCTTTATTGTTATCTTTATAGCTATCCAGCTTGGTGTGAACGGGCCTTTAATGTTTTTTTTTTTTCATTTAAACAGAGTGACCATTTCTAATTTAATTCATCACATTAAGTAAAGACATCATCCCTCAAGAATCAAGAGTCTCAGTTTTGAGAGGTCTGTTCTTAAACACTAACCTCCTCTTTAAGCATACAGAATCCACTGTATATTTGTGTTTCGTGTACACTATACTGTATGTGTTTGTGTGTAACATCTGAACACCAAAACTGATGCTAGAGAGTCTAACTCCACCAAAGCTTGATGAAGCTCTCAAATGGCTCTCATCTGCTGCATTCCCTTCCCTCTTTTTCAGTTTTCTAAGTGCTATATCACCTTCCACTCATTTCACTTCTGCTAGTGAAGTGTAAAGAGGGAGACGTGTCTCGAGTGTCTAGTCTGGTCTTGACTGAGCGGGCATTGGTCCGGTCTCAGGAGGCGCTGGTCTTGATGTTGGCTGAGGATAAAGAGAGGAGGAGGAGGAGGATGAAAGCCATGTTTTATCTCCTCCGATTAGCTGCGCGGTCATGCAGAAGAAGCTCTGCATCTCCTGAGACAGCCAACAACCCTGACCCGTCCTTCAATCCCTCAAACCCACCTCAGAAGGACTACTCTGAGAGATGAGTGATAAAGCCCATTTTTGCCTTCATTTTAATGTTTCTAACTCTCTGTGCTCTTTTATGTTTGGTGAAGGCATCGCTGTGTCTGATATGCATTGGCCCCCAGCTGCTGGATTGCAGAGGAACAGGAAGCAGCAAGGCGGGGCACAGGAAGTGGTTTGGGAGAGCTACTGTTACCTAGGTCCATGCTCTTGGACTTGCGACTCTTGATGATGTCCAGCTGAGCGGCGTCGCTGTACTGTTTGGTCCGCTTTTCTGACATGCTCTGCCGGCCGAAGCCTTCCCTCTGAAACGTGGCGTCCATATCGGCGTCTGGACTGAGAGTGCTGGGACACAGGAGAGATACGAGCATCCTTTCATCATTTAAATCATTCACACAACAAAATCAATCAGTCATGTCACTGTTGTTTTCATTTTTGTTTTGATGTAAAATATAAGCATGAAAAACCTGCATGATGCCGATAATAAAATGATTTGTATTATCTATAGTGCTGTCAAATGATTAATCATGATGCATTTATTTATCAGTCAACTGCTATAATAATATTTCAGCTGTAACCTGTTTTCGTTTATGTGTGTGTGTGTGTGTGTGTGTGTGTGTTTATTATTAAACACACATAGTGTACATTTTGAAAATATATAAATATATGCATTTATATATTATATTCTTATATTTATATATATATATATATATATATATACATACACACATATAATCTGTATAAAAAGACATATTATATAAAATAAAGGTTACCACTAAAATATTATTATATTAATTGATTGATAAATAAATAAATAAATGAATATCCTGCTAATACTGTGTTTATTTTTATAGGGCTACTGAAAATATAATAATAATAATAATAATAATAATAATGATAAAAGTGATTTTCTTAATATTTTTATGTATTTATTTATTTATTATGTGCATCCTCAGATTCTAGATTTTAAAATAGTTTTTATTTAGAATTGCATTGCATCAGAAAGTTGACTATTATGACTGGTTCAGGGGGAAAAAAAACCTCTTTATATTTTACTATATATATATATATATATATATATATATAATTACTAAAGTGTTAATATAATAAACAACTAATTAAAGAACTGAACAATAACATAAAATGATGTTTTAAAGTAAGATGGTATTTTTAGCAGTTTTCTCCACACATCAGTCTGAGCTCTACTCCAGCAAACTCTGTCCAGCAGCTCAGTTTAAAGCACACTGTTTCTCAGCCTCACGGCGACTGTGTCTAAACAATAAAAAGTCCTTGGATGAGACCTCCATCACTCCCTACAGTCACAGCAGCTCTCAAACCCACCGACAGAAACATCCCTCGCTGCAGGAGGACTAACACATGAATGATGCATTCTTCTCCCCTACTTCATAACAAACACTCACACTGTGTCCCGGAGAGTAAATAAGGACATAATGCATCTCAGACATGAGATCTGGACTCTGAAAGACCAAACTGAATATATACAGAAATAGAGTAAAAACCAGCAAGATGGAGGCCCAGTGACGCAGAGACTCACAACAGAACTGACCGAATGTTACACTAATGACCAGAGAAAACACTCACACTTTACCAACCTACTGAAAGAGTCTGAACATCTGCCCTGAAGGAAACTGACTGCTTCAGATCATGATGTACAGATGCTTCTGGTCTTCAAACTTTCTCACGTTTTCATATATTATTGAAAACATATAGCATATATTATTAAACAATAAAAAAACATGTTTTCCTGATTTAGTATTAATCAAATTATTATGATGATTATTATTAATAAATAAATAAATGTGACTTTGTTGGCTCCCACGGCTTGTTTGATTTATTAATTACTTAACTGATGGATTGTGTCCTTTTATTATGCATAATAATTTCTCCAAATTAATGTAATCATGCTATGTTATTATTATTATTATTATTATTATATAATAAATACATAAATAAATATGACTAATATATTCGATTGTTTGAGTCCCTTTTTTATTTGTAATCATTTCTGATAGTTCATGTAATCATGTCATATTATTATTATTATTATTATATTGTTTAATAAAAATGAAAAGAATACATTTTTGCTTTTAATATTTCTATATTTTATTGTCAATTATACAACATATTCTAATAAAAATGGGTTATTAGATCATCAGCGAAACACCCAGACATATTTTACTCATGATTAATTCAGTCTTAATTTGTTTAGGCATTAAACTTTAAAGAAAGAAAGAAAATGAATGTATTAATGTGAAAATCAGTGTTCGATGAACAAGTTTAGAGACAGTTAAAGACTGTTTGTCCCTCAATCAGAATCAAAGCTTTCCTTGGGATTCTAAAGTGCATTCGTTCCTGTGAGCCTCCCACATACTTACAAACATCAAGCTCACACACAGTAAAACCTTTCCTTTTGTCCTCACTTTCCTCCACGGATGCTTTCACTCAGATCCGAACAAAACAAGCCTTACAGCATTCAGATATGAGCACTCTGTACTAAAGACTGGAGTCATGTGAAGCCTTTGCTCCATGTGTAGATGTGTAGGATGTGCTTTATTAGCGAGAGCAGACGGGTATGTTGTTGGTATTGATCCTGATGTTATGATGCATACCGTCTAGAAGATATCGACTGAATGAACGTAAACGGAGCGAGAGAACGAGAGCTCACCCTATACTGAGGATAAGGTCAATGTATTCTCTTTAGACACTCAATTCCATCCAAACTTTCTTGTAATTAATGTTGCCCTCTCTCTTTTAGCGTATTATACACCGCAACCCTGAACTCTCAAGGTCTGAGATACTTCATTTAGACTGAACTAGTGTGAAGTGGTTTCAAACAAGAGCAGACCAAAACTGATTCATTCAGAGTTATCTGCTTTTCCAAAAGCTGGAAAACACTTGAACTTCTATTGGTCTGCGGTGATGATGTAATAAGTAGGTGTGGCTATGTGGCTCCGCCTTCTCTGAGGTGGAACTCTTCTCTGGTTCATCACTCCTTTATTTATTTATTTCGAGTTTAACTTCACATTTTTATTATTTTATTTTATTTTATTTTCAGCCATTTGACTTTTGTTATTCTGTGGAACACAATGTAATGTATGGGAAAAACTCAATCAAATTCATAACGGATGGAAAACTTAACAATTTTCATAATTGATATCCCTGCAATTTGTGCTTAATATTGCAACTCTTCGGGGCTCATATAAGAACTTTGAGTGGGTTTTCTATCAGTAATACTTTTAGTTTATTTTTCTATGACTTTATTTCATTTTATCTACCATGATGTTAAATAAGTTGACAGCACTTTCATTATAATAAAAGCCTGGATATTCTTAAAAAAAGACCGCAAGAACATAAAAGCACCATAATGGCAGATAAAATTTAATAAAATATTTTTTTTTGCATTAAAGTAATAAAAGGAGAGGAGTGCTCAGTCATCATGAAAATGTTATGATTAAAAAAAAACAAAAAAAAATCTTAAGCTTTGTTTATTGTCTTTCTGAAAGAAAGCAAGTGACTTCAGAGCATAAAGCCTTCTGAGATGAATCAGGAGCCCAGTATGGAGGAGACTCCAGAGGCTGGAGCACATCTGGGAGGTGTTCAGAACACACACACAATGAGCTCCAGGAAGCTGCAATATGTTGAACATGCAGGAACAACAGCGCACTGCTGTGCGGTCTTAATATTCATATCCAAGAGGGATCCATTAGCATTTAGGGAGAGGGGAACGTGTAATTAAAACAGTCGAGTAACATATCAACACACATGAGATATGACTTCATTCTTCTTTATGACACACTGTACACCAACACATGCAGGTCTGTGCCTGTCACACACCGTACAGCTCTGCTAACACAAACCACTAATGCATACAAATGAACTTCTTAACCAAGTTAAATCACAGAAAAGTCTCTGTGTCAGCTGTGATGCACACGAGCAGACCGTCCAGACATTCTATTCCACTCCATCACACTCAATTAGGCCATTAGAGACACGTCCAATTAACTCTGGCCAGACTGAAGCTCTGCTAATAACAAGAACCTACGGCCTTTAAACACACAACACCTAAACCAAAGACAAAAAAAGAGGTCAGATATCAAAAGATTTGCTGTCAGATGTAAATTAAATTCAGTCCAAAATTAGGTATCGTACTTTTACTGTACACTTTATTTGAAGACTTTTTTTTATTGTACTTCTAGTTAAAGTTACAATATAGCATACACTGTAAAGTCATGTAAAAAATGCTACGGTAAATTACTGTCAAATTTAAAGGGAAACTCCAAAAAACTGACATTTGTTGAAGGATTATTAAATTAAAAAATTAAATTAAAATTAATTTTAATCTTAATCGCAAAATTACATTTTGATATCACTATATTTTCATGTGTCTTTGTAACAGTGTAATTACACAAATTATAGAACAAGCATATAATAATACTAATAAACAATATGCAATTGATGTAGGACTAGGGTTTGGTTTAGTGCATGCAGAAATTCATAATTTATTTTTACTACTATAGTAAAGACATGTAACAAGAACACAAGTTCTTATTTTATTTTATTTCAGTTCAGTGGTGAAATATTGTATGACCTGCTCCAAAAATCCTCCCTGGTCAAAAGAGTGTAATGCATGGTAACTCATTCATGAACGCACCTCCAGCAAACATTAGGCTTTATTTAATGATGGTTATTACACTGTATGTACTGTATGCACACTGAAATGGCAGCTTGTGGCTCTGCTCTAACTAGGTCACTTTATTAATGTTTGTGGTTTGGCCCTGCTAAAGAGCCATTTGTCTTGAGAGGAGGCCTACTAATGCGTTAATGAGAGATATGCTTCTGTGCTTGAACCCAGAAAACTGCTGCAAGACGCCATCCTTCAACAGACAAAGAGAGAAAGAAAGAAAACATGTAAGTTGGTCTTTTTAATAATAAATCTTGGCGTGATATAGACTTTATTTTATATATTTGCATACACTGTAGTGAACTATAAAAGAACATATGCAACCACAAAACAAAGTGACAATACAAATGACTTTTTTTTTTGTCATTTTATTAGAAATATTATGATTAGGAATGCCATTGTGCATAAAAGTGTGCTTATATTTATGATAAATCATATGTATGCTTTAATGCCTAAGATTATAATCATGATCAGTCACTTAAATCAAGATATAATTAGTTAAATATTTGTAAAAAAAAAAAAAAAAAAAGTGAAGAATATGACTAATACTGAATAAAAAGCCTATAAGTTAACAGCTATTAAATAGCAGTCCAAAACTATTTTGGGTTAAGGAAACAACTGTTACCATGGTGATATACAAACATGAACTGTTAATGAAACGTGAAAACTGCTCCTGAATAGAATCAGCATCCTCGTAGTTTCTGCGCTTTCATGAATTGATATAATGTTGCAGTGCGCCGCTGCATTGTTAATGAACAGGACTTTCTGAGGTGAGAGACTTATTACTTTATACGTTACATAATTATGATAGAATAATGCATTCGAGTCACTGGCTTTCACACACGTCTTTTAAAATAAGACGTTTTTTGTTGCCGATGTCGTTTCTTTATTCGTACACTCCACGACTCACCAGCTGAGAAACGCTGGTTAAAAAAAACACACTAAGTACATTTTAGTATGTATCCCACAATGCAATGTGTCTGAGTGTATTTTTTATTTGCAATGTGGCAACTGAACCGTAAGCAATATCTGTTGTAATTTTTATTGGATTTGTGTGATGTTCCTTGCGCTAGCGCCCCCCGGTGGACATCTGGACCCTCACATGTGAACCGTATGAACACACAGCTGAGATGATTGATCAGTGAGAGATATACATGTGTGTCTTCTGCTAAATTAATTTTGTCATAAATCTGCATGAAAACAGAGAAAAGACAGTGGTGCGCTTATAAGGCCTCTTAGACATGAATAATTCAGACTAACCCGAGGCAGTGCTGTATCACACACTTCTGCCAAGTGTGTGTGTGTGTGTGTGTGTGTGTGTGTGGTTGTGAGAGAAAATGACAGCACTGCTATGGCCTCAATCCATGATGACAGACATATGACATCACAGACAAAACACACACAGCATACAGTAAGTAAATTCATTTATTAAGAGAGCGAGAGAGAAAGAGAGTGTGTGTGTGTGTGTGCGTGGCCTGAAAGGTTTTGTGGGAAAGTGTGCAGAGGGAGAGTTTTCTCATGGGACTGAGAGAGAGATTGGACAGAAATGAATTGCTCAAGTCACTTGCTTTAGGAGCCTCTTTTAGCCTAAGGATCGTGAACTGGACCTAAAACGCCTTCTCACACACACACACACACACACACACACACAAGGCAATAAACTACTGTATTCAGGACTGAATGTACCAAACAGCTAAACGGTTCCCAAAAGCAGCCAATAAACCTTTCACACACAGGTAGAGTCTGCAGCGTCTGAATGATGAACGGATAGAAACAAAAACAGTGTAAAAGATAATACAGCTCTATATATATACATATAGAATTCATTTTTAAGTTAAATGAAGCTGAAAAATATAATATAAATATATTTAAAAAGTATTTAAAAATGACTGAAATACTCTAAATTAAGTTAAGTCACTTTTCATTTTAAAAAGGGTTTAATACAATGTCTATCCATACATCTGTATCTGTATCTTCAACAGCTACCATACTAGCATGTGAAAAATATTAGTGTTTGCATATTAACGGCATTTATTTATTTTTTGGTGCTATCAACATGTATTATACATTTATAACTACAGGAGGATCCATGTGCGTATGTTATTTAACAAACAAACAAAAAAAAAGGATGTCCAGAGTTGCTGAGCTACACAGACCAGATGCATTATTAAACACACATACTGTATACAAGACAAGATCTCCAGACACTGAGCTGAAGTCAAAACACTGCTGGTTCTCGTGCTGGGACGTGACAGGTGTCATCAACACACACACACACACACATCCAGCAGCGCTGGAAGCAAACTCCCCAGACACCACAGAACATCAGCTGAGTAATACTCAAAGTTTAGGCTTCAACAAAACTAAATTAGCAAAGTGTAGTCCTGGCTTAATCTAATTCCTATCCTGGAAACCGGCACATTAGGTCTAAAAATGAGGCTTTGTTTTTGTAGCTGTAAAATCATATCTGTGATATACAAACAGCCAGCCAGTTTCCCAACTCGAGGGTGACAGAATTTTCATTTTTGACTGAACTATTCCTTTAAATACACACTATAGAGCAAATATCAATAAGATTTTAATCACACACATGCTTAACACATTTAGAGATAAATAGAATAATTAAAAATATAAAACCACATTAAAAAACTGTTATGTTAGTATTATATTTTTAATTTGTATTTTGAATTAATTTTCCTTGTTATACTTTTCTATATTTAATGTCATTTTGTTGTGTGTTATTATTTATTTAGTTAGTTTTTTTTTTATGTTTAATAGTTTTTATTTTCCATTTTTGCTTTTTAGTACATGGAGGTAAACAAAATAATAAAAAAAAACTTAAATTATTTATTTATTTATTGTTTGTTTGTTAAACATAATATTCCTGCTTGTTTATTTATTTATAGTCTATAAAATAATATTGTATATTTTATACGTGTGTATTATTTATTAATTTTTATTTGTGTGTGTGTGTGTCTGTACAATATATATATTCAAAAGTGTCCAAAGACAAGGTCTCAAGCTTTAATAGGAGTGCACCTTTAAACCGATCGAAATAAGTGATGTACTTAATTCAACCCATTACTGTCCTGATGATGACATTACCTTTCATCCTGTATCTGGACATCTTTGGGCCAGGATACTGGCATTTCTGTCACAAATCCCATGTCATCGTGGGAGCTGGATGATGATTGGTCAGATAAGCGGGCAGGAAGAACAGGTGGCCTATCATCTTCAATGATGACGGTGTCGTCCTGGGGCATATTCACAGTCGGTGAGAGCTGATAGTGACCTGAGACAGAGAGAGCAAGTCAACATGTTTCTGAGATTGGACAAACGAACACAAAACAGTGCCTCAAATCTATCGAAAAATGTAGGAAGTAAGCTGCACACTCAGATATGACCAAACTGTCCCATATAAACATTTATTCACTGCAAAAACAACAATTACGTTTGTGTCTGAAACCAAAGCACAGGTAGAAAAAAGTCATTTACTGTAAGTCAACAATCCCTAAAAAATACACAAAGCAGACGGAGCGTAAACGAAGATGTTTGAGCAGAACAGAAAGCACATGCTCACAATTAAAATGAGGCTTTTCCATCCAAACATGAACTTCTGGAGTTCCGCTGTGTTTCGTTCCAAGTGTATTTATTTCAACTATAAGTCATCTTGCAACTTTAGCAGCTTAAGAGCAATCAAATGTAATTGCTCCTTGACGAAAAAATAACCCTGGCGTCCTGCCAGCAAAAATAATCCTGAGATTGAGTTTCAAAATGGCCCAGACAACAAAATACTTGAGCAGAAATACATGAGTGTTTACAGTATGTGTTTTGAGTCGTTACGCCTAGAGCGCAGCTTTAGCACGGGATAACGATTAATAACACTTGAAGATTGGTCGTATGTTAAACACAGGTCACGCAGGGATTTTACCTTTTTAAAAAAAAATTAAACAATTCAGAGAGTTCAGATCATAAAAAAAAAAGTTTTCATTCGTTATAGTCTCGTTTTCATCTGTGAAAAAATGTTGTTGACGAACATTATGACGAAAACTATTCCTCAATGAAATTAACACTTAATAAAACATTAAAACTTATAGATTTCTGATAGAACTTATAAATTATAAATAAATGAATAAATGAATCAGTTTATTACAATAAAAACTACAACTAAATATAAATTAAAATAAAAAATAAAATACCTTTTCATTTCATTTCATCACATGTTTTTATTAAAACTAAATAAAATGAAATATATAGAAATAATAATGATACTAATTAAAAATAAAAACACAAAACAATAAAAAAAATAAAAAAAATTAAACTAGTAGTGCACCATCATGCATGCTTTTGATAATAAAATAAAATTAATTGATTGAAACACAATAAAATATAAATAAACAAAAATAGAAATAATTAATAAAATAATAAAAAACACAAAATAAATAAATACAGTTAAAAATGTAATATAATAAAATATTAACTAAACTAAACTAGCAGTGTACCATCATGCACGTGTTTGAAAATTAAATTACTTGTAGCCTAGAGATCTACACATTAGACATTGTAGCATATTCTATACCTAGACTGCTGATAGTTGGGCAGATCACAAAAGTATTGTGTCCTTGAGGTAGATGAGTTTAGATCACTCGACGAGGACTGTGTCTTTTAATAAGTATATGTCATTTTGGATTAATCATCACCAAAATGACAAATCTGTAATTAGTAGAGTCCATTAGAGAAGCTTTGTCATGTTAATTTAGTGTGCAGGCATCACAGAGTACATGGTAAAAGGCCTCTTGAAATGTGTGAATGCACACACAGCCCTGAACGCTAAATACACAGCATGAATCTTCAGCACTGACCTGTGAGACTAATCACACACTAAACATTCTGATCCATCAACATGTACACATGACAAAACATCTCCACATATTTACAAAGCTCAGCCTGAGGACCTTGAAGATGAGCAGCATTTTCACAGACATTTAAAGCCAGCATCGAAGGGGGTAGATATGAAGACTATAAGGGGTTTCATTTGATTTCATCAACTCGACTGATGTAACGCTAAGAAAATAGAAAGCACTGGTGGCTCTGGGGCTCTCGAGGTCACCTGGACGTTTACAAGAGTCCTTGATGCTGCAGGCGGTCAGTCCTGAAGGACAGGAGCCCCGCTGGAGATCCACGAGAGCTTCCAGACCCCAGAGCAATCACCCATAACGCTGGAGAAGCAGTTACCGAGCGCTTGCATCAGCGTATCAAAGACAGGCTCTCTCTGCAGTAAAACCACAGCGAGCGGTGGGTCAGGAGATACGGGAAACTTCTGCCACATACTGTACCAGCATACAAATGTGTGTGTGTGTGTGTGTGTGTGCAACTGTGAGAACTTGAATTTCACACCTGCTGAGGCGAGAAGACATTTATACATGTGTGTACACCAATATATTCATAGAAACATATGCACAGTCACGCTCAGTAGCAGAAACCGCAAAAAAAAGCCAAATCCCAACATGACTGCAATAATAAATACATAAACCTGAGGAAAATAGATACCACTGAGCTAATGGAATAAATATATATATAAAGAAAATATTTTTCATAATGAGTAGACATCTTAACCTACAGAACTTGTGACAATCATTTAATTAATAATAATTATTTTCTAAAACATTTTAAATATATATTTCAATGATTTTCTAAACAAAAATCATGAGGTATTAATTATATTTATTTATTTATTCATCTATTTTTATCCATTTTACTTTTATTTTATTATATTTATTTATATTTATTTTATTGGTTTGCTCTACTTTGAACTACTTTGAAGAAACTTAACTGAGAGTGAATGATTCATTTTTATTTATTTTTTTTCTTCATAACCATATCAGGACAGTATTACATCACCCCCAAAAATAAAATAAAAGTATAAAAATATACAAACGAATGAATTAATAAATTAATTTAGTTATTTAAACTTTAATTCATAAACAGAAATACACACACACACACACACATATATATATATATATATATATATATAATAAAAATACGCTGACCATAGAAGAGTCAAAGATTAATAAATGTAATTTAAATGTAAAAATGTGCATTTTTTAAACAAATTAATAAATGATTATTATATATGACCCTATAGCATATAATATTTCCAGAAACTGCCAGTAACCAAAGTTACATCCACTTGAAAAAAGAAAGAAAACTAAATAAAGAAAGGATCCACACACTTAAAATTGGCATGCTGTCGGTGCAAGGTCATTTTTTTGCTCATGCAGAACATGGTTTTAATTGGCTTTACTGCTGAATACAGCCATGTTCTTGCATTAAATGAGGCCCTTCCTACGGGCTTCTTGACACAAGTGCTGACCTGCTCATACAAGGAGACTTACTCTCGGCTATGCTAAATAGCGTAAAGACACCTATAGAAATAGCCGCTGTGACACAGTGAAAAGGTGAAAGTCTTTAACACGGAAGATAAAAACGCTGCGACCACAATTCTGCTGCACTCGACTAATTGGCCCACCGTTTTATTGAGATTACATCCTCCGTCCACCCACTTACACTCATGATTTGATGGTGAATCATAAAAATCTGCCTAAAAACGGACCTCTTAATTGCAGGACAAGAAAAATAGCAAAGGCATACTTGGCCTATTATAGAGAAGAGAACAGAGAACAGGAAATCAGCACTGAATTTCAATCGCCTGCTTTCTAATGATTTGTGAAGGCACCATGAGGTACCTGCTCAGGAAGCAGCACCAAAAAAGCTCTGCTGGATGTTCCTGAGAGAGCTTTGTTCTGGAGGGAAGGTGTTAGTGACAGACAAATCCTGCTGATATCTTCTCAGCACCTTCTCTTACTCAATAAGATGAGTCGAGGCGTGATGGGTTAAAAGTAAGACTAATTGTTGCCGTCTTAGTGGCTCCTAAAGTGCAAAAAGAACTTTACTGCTCACTTAAACAACGCTTTGTTCCTCTATAATCGCATGCAATATGAATCAGTCTGGTCTCACAAAAATGTGCAACACCTTACTATACGTTTTGCCACAGTGGTTCAGGGTTGAAATATCTGGGGACTGCTGCTAAAAGTTAATGCTCTATCAAGTTGGAAATATGCCCTACACCAAATCCAACCCTAAACCTACCTGATAGTGTTAACAAATGCAAAACTGACATAAAACTCATTTGTTGATGCAACCGTGTCATTTCAGCTTCCTTTCACACAGATCTGAAGTGTTTTATTGAAGCATAGTTACACAGGACTGAACCAGAGCTCCTCGTAAGTATATCTCTAGTGTTCTTTTTTTTTTCTTTTTGGAAACTGCACTGATATGTACTTATTGGTACATTTTTCACGCACCGCTAAAAAAATGCACAGAGGTGTGTTCATGCCATAAACCAGGTAACATTTTGTCCCAAACTGGCTGACTAAAGCAAAAACAAGACTGTTTCCTTACCAGACACATCATGCTTTTGTTTAATCGTGAAGATTACCCGAGGACATTTGATTCTGGTCATTTGGGGATAAGTATCAAGGCTATCATGTGTGGTCTTTCCCAGACCATTGTGTCTCATGAATAAACCATTTGTGTTTCTAACTTCTGTTCTGTTCAGTCTGCACTGAATTCTGCTTGCAGGGTGCTGATGGCATGGTGGTGGACTACTGTTGTCTTCTGTCATGCTGTGATCAAACGACCCCTCGCAGGGTCTCTCTTGCTATAACAAATAGACCCCCCCATGCTCGTTTGCTGGGCCTTGCATCAAGACACTGTGGGAATTGACTGCTTGGCGTTCGGTGCATCGTTGGCCCCACGAATCAGGGTTTGAACAAATAAACTTGAATGAAATCAGTTCCTTGATGCTGCATCCAGAATGCAGAGGGGAGCTGACTTTGAACAATCATTCATCAGAGGAAATACATTTCCTACTTGTATTTCTTGTACATCAAGTGCAAATAAAGCCTATGATCAAAACCTTAAAATGAAGCAACTCTAAGCTGATTTGATAACTGTTTTCCTCACAAATACAACTTCATATGTAAGTTTGTTCGATGGCTCTCATAACATGGCGTTGACCTTGAGTGATGAAGAGCTCTGTATGAAGTGCCATTCACTGGACGTTTCACTTTGATGTGCAGTACGCTATGAAATAACGACGTTGCAGATATGCATTTAAAAGCACACATTTCCTGGGTTGCTAAGCTGCTAAGACAATTACAACGTAGCTGAAAAAACTGGTTGAACATCATGGTTTTTCTGGTGAAGCTGGTTGAACATGGTGGTCTTGATGGCCGAGCTAGTTGAGCTTGGCACAAAAGCAGCATGGCAGCATCCAAATCATGGTATGTTCCTATCTCCAGAATGGTTTTCAAGATGGCTGAGCTTCATAAAGTCCAAAATATATCCCACATTTTGAGCACAGATTGAAAGCTCATGCCACTTGACTTCTGATGGAAAATCATTAGCAAGCTCACATTATCAATCTCATTTATTTTGCTTACAGTGAGGAAAGGCTTTTGATGAGCTGGTACATTGATTTAAGGTTTTTCAAGAACATCTAAATAAGGTCATTTGAAACCGAACAGGCTTGCGGGAACTTGAAGGTTTCAGTTTCCTTCAGTCTCTGAAAAAAAAAACTGCATAATTCAACTTTGTGTAATCCGGTAATCCAAAAAAATGTTTAACTGAAAGAAATAGGCCAACATGTGGTATTAATCACAACCTCCCATGTATTTAGGAACAAAGTCATCAACAATCATTTTAACTTTTCCCAGAAGCGGGGGAGCAAGTGAAAGCCAAGTGTTTGTCATGAATGTCCATCCATAGTGACTTGCTGTGGTAAGGGGAAATCCAGAGGGTCATCATTGAAATGAGGGTCTTTGATGCAGTATTTTCTTAGAATAAATCTTCCAAAAGTACAGCACACAATTGACATTGTATTGCATCATATGTGTTGGCAACATTAGTGCAGTCACATTTGATTTGAGTTAGGATACTTGAGAATGGTCTTTTACTGTAAACACAGGAAATCATGAAAGTAATAGCCTCGGCCATTAAAACAACAAAGCACTGCATATACTCCCTGCCAAAATAATACTAACAAAAATAATAATAACGGCTTGCTGGTTTGAGCTGATTTTAGGTGATTTTAAGCTTAGCTGGTCTCCCAGCCTGCACATAACCTCTAAAACCAGTGACACGATCCATACAAGCACTTGGGAAGTTTCTAGAAGCGTGCAGGTTCCAAACCCACAAGACATTCCATGAATAATCATCATTGTAATAATTTGGACTCTCTTGACCTTTGTGTTGTTCGACAATAGTAGGCTTCATTCAGTACAGCATAGCACTAGTGATGTCAAGGTCACAGGTTCGAATCCTTGAATGCAATGTGCATGAGTCAAGTGAATTAATGCATTAACACCCTTCATCTACACCAACTAAATAATAGCCATAACCCTCTAAAACCAGCAAAACAGATCAATCTAAACACTTGGGACGTAACCAGAAGGTTGAAGGTTCAAAACCCCCAAGATGATTTCTAATTCTATGAATTATCGGCAATTAGTTCTTGCCATAAGTTGCTTCAGTTGAAAACATTAGTCTGTATGTAGCTCTAGAACAACCAGAACGTAATTTTTAAAAGCAACATCTAACTTCACTTAGCCAGGTTTTAGAAGCACGGCTGTATTGCACAAGCAAAGTAAAACAAAAAAAACAGCTTTCGCAAAGTCATGACCTGAAAGATTTTCCCTTACAGAAATTATAGCAAAAGAAAGGCAAACCATTAAATACTGATAAAAGCTAAACTGCTCCAAAAATAGTGTTCTTGGCCAGACTACAATCTTGCATGTAGGCCCCGTCCCAACTAGCACAGTGGATGTGGATTTAAGTTCTTGCCATAAGTTGCTTCAGTTGAAAACATTAGTCTGTATGTAGCTCTAGAACAACCAGAACGGCACAGCACTAGCAGCATCAAGGTCATAGGTTCAAGTCTCCAGCAAAGCAAGAACTTATACAATGTGTGGCAATCCAGACACTTCGTCTTAAAGAGTGAATTCACCTCAAAATGAAAATTCTGTCATAAATTACTCACCCTCATGTCATTCCAAACCCGTAAGATGTAGGTATTTTCAGATAAAGACATCTATCTGGCAAATGCATACATATCGATTACAATCCACCCATACATTTTTAGGCTTGTATTGTTCTGGATCTCATTTAGGCTGATTATTAAAGTTAAGACAGCATGAGCACAATCCATCTTTTAACTAAAAACAATAAAAAACTGAGAGAGAAAAGTAGACTCCCTAAGTAGCTTCCTGTGTTTTAATGAGACTACTGAGCTAGTTTGTCTTTCACAATTTTGACAGTTTGGGGGCAATCACACAAACTTTCTCTGAGAAAGACTTAACTGAAATCCAGATGGGATGTTTAACAAAACATCCTTTGTTTGGAGGAATAGAAGTACAACTTTAACTCCAGCACAATGAAATATCACTCACAAGTGAACACACTCTCATTTTTAAAAGCAACATCTAACTTCACTTAGCCAGGTTTTAGAAGCACGGCTGTATTGCACAAGCAAAGTAAAACAAAAAAAACAGCTTTCGCAAAATCATGACCTGAAAGATTTTCCCTTACAGAAATTAAAGCAAAAAAAAAGGCAAACCATTAAATACTGATAAAAGCTAAACTGCTCCAAAAATAGTGTTCTTGGCCAGACTACAATCTTGAATGTAGGCCCCGTCCCAACCAGCACAGTGGATGTGGATTAAAGGTCTTGCGTTCTGTGCTCATGAGAACGGAGTGTGTATCATTTGTCATTTTACAATTCAGAAGGGTGCTCATAGACACCCCATAACCAACGGTGGCTGATATGATTAGATTTTGCTATGTTATTGTTATATAACTAATTGCAGTGAATTAATGTGCTAATTGACAGCCTATTATGTACACACGCATTGTTTTTGTGTGTGTGATACTCCAGAGGACGTGTCCCGGAGCAGTGCAAGGCACAGTAATATCACAGGTCACATGTGGCCTCAGACACTTCTTGTCGTGTGAGTGATTCGGCCTTTCTTTGGTCACTCTATAAGTCTGTTATCTCCCATCAGCCCTCCTCCTGTTAGCATAACAGCTCTCATTATCCTGTAGTCTTCATCAGCAGATGAATACAGCGAGTGTGTTAATCTGACAGGCTCAGACAAACCACTTAAGGGAAGCCGAGGGAGGCTGAGGAGGCGCTGTTAGCGTGATGCAATTCCCAGCGTATCTCTGTCATTCTAGTTCTGGTGCAGTGCTATTCCCAAGAGACTCGGCATAGATCCCTGGAGAAAAGAAGGTCACAACACAGAGATCCACGCAGATGTGATGAAAGAGTGAAAAACAAAAAGACCAAAATCTTGTCTGATGTATCCCTGTCTGTCCTTCCTATAGATTGAGCTATAAATCGAGGAAATCAAATGAACATTTTATCTAGTAAGAGTACATTTAAATTGCTCAGAAGTGACAGCACAGATATGTATCATATCACAACATATCACTGTTTCTGTCCTTTCTACACATCAAAGAATCCTATAGATTTCCTAATATATTGCCTATATTTCTTAGCCATATTGATCCCAAAGCACTTAAAATGGGTTAATAACAATAATTTGGCAAAATTACACACACTATCTCTCTCTATAGTTGTCCTGTTAAATGATTCATCATGATTAATCACATCCAAATGTAAAGTTTTTGTTTACATAATATATGAGACTGCACTGTGTATACAGTACATAAATACAAACACATGCATGGGAAAAATGTGTTGTGTTTATATATTTTACATATGTATACATGATATAATAATATAAATGTATATACTGTACATGTAAATATTAAAAAAATATACAGTATACTGAATGTTTGTGTGTGTATATATATATATATACACACATACACAAGACACATACATATTTATTGTGATGAATCACTTGACAGCACTACTATAGAGTAGTAGTGTTAAAACATTCACATCATTGGACTAACAGAATAAAAAAAAATGTAAAAAAAAGTCAAAGAAAACTCCACTGGTCTGTAAATGTCCCAAAACTGTTACCAGGTGTGGTGAATTTTCACCTTTACTTTGCAAACTCGTTCCTCCACAGTCTTCAGCTCCTGATGCTGACCACACAAATCCACCATAAAACCTTTCATCCCTTTGTTCTGTCCATACTTTCATTAACAGCTTCTTTGCAAAACAGCACGTCCAGAAGAAAGCGACCGCTTCTCAATTTGCGACACAGTGTGACTTTCCTCCACCGGCTGGACTTTCAATTCGGACAAAGTTTGGCTAACTGCTAATCAAAGTAATAACAGTCAAGAACTTGCTTATTTTCTGTGCTATTGTAAATTGCTATCCCTTTAAACAATCTATCCCTCAGAGCCTTGGCCAAAGGAACCAGGAGAAGAGAAATGACGAAAGAAGATAAAGCTCATTTGATTCAGCCACCTGCTGCATTATACCTTGACACAGTAGCCTGTGTAGTAGCGGCTTCAGAGAGGTGGAGTCACACTGCCAGTTAGATTGATGTAAGGCTGAGTGGATATGCTACATCTTCACACACTTTCACAGCCGGCAGTCCTTTCCACTGACAGCCACCGACAGCGCCGCCAATCAATCTGACTGACGCCGACTGCGGCCAATCAATGTGATGGCACTACACTGTCAGATTAATAGCCCCGCCCATCACTCTCCCTCACAGGGTTTAGTTTTAGTGCTCTTTTACGTCTTTATAGAGCAGATAGTGAACAGAAACTGCATTAAGATAAAATATTACATGATATTTCACGATTCATTCATTTACAACCTAATGTATTTGTGGTAGAACGAACATCAGAGACGAGTTTAACTTTGAAGCAGCTGAGTTTAATCACTAACGCAGCTGCAAAGACAAGCAACATTAGCTTTACTGTTAATTAGTTTTATGTTTGAGAAATAAAAGAAGTCTAAAGAAGATAATTAGCGCTGTGATATACGAGTTTCCAAAGCATTTCCCTCATGTTGGCTTCTCCATCAGATGAATCAATTCTGATGGAGCATTCCACATTAAAGCGTCTGTCAAATGACTAAATGTACTTCAAATATAAATATTACATAAATATACAAAAACTGTTCAGATTCACTAGCTAAACTATAACACAATAACAAAATACTGACGCGTCTAAACAATTGTATTTTCAGCATTTAAACGATACTGACATAACAGTGACACCTAAAATGTCAATTATTTACAAATAAATGAGATACAAATGAATCCTTATGAATGTGGAAATCATGACATTAATTGTATTATCATTGTAACTAGTTGTCATATCACTGGCATTATGTTTTCATTTGCATTATTAAATTGTTTACTTGTAATATTGTAACAATGTAATATTTAGATTGTTTGTCATGGAACGCAACACAACTAATACACACCAAAACTCAACATAATTACAAAAGGAATCAATTTAGAGGTTTCTAAACTAAGGTTTACAAGCAGGAGTGGGATTCGCAACTATAAAAACTAGCAGTGTGAATCCACCTCTCTGATTCTTCTTGCGTGGGAGATCAACCAGGCACTAGCTGGACAATTTATGTGTCATGTTATCATAAGAATCCTGTTAATCTGAAATATCACGGTTATTGCCGAAACCGGTATATTGCGACACCCCTGATTGCTATACCTCATTATCTTAATGGTATAAAATATTTATAAACATTTTATGTTTCTATTTAGTTATTTTTTTGTTGCTCAAATACATAAAATACATTAAAACAAAACTGCTCATAGAAGCAATGAGACCAGTCTAAACGCTGACCCAAACCCCGAATCAAATCACCAGCCAATCAACTAAATTAAAAGGTAAACTGCTAGTCGAAATCACAGATGTGATTCAACTAACCCACTCTTATACCCTATCGCTAGCCAAAATGCTAAATAAGTCACAAGCTAAATTAGTCAAATCGCTAAACTCGTGCTAATGTTTTGATCATGCTATTGAAAACCCATTCACTTCAAAAAAGGCATTCTATTAAGCTCCCTGGATGAAGTTTTTTTTTATAACTTTAAGACAACATTGCCAGAACATTTTGAGAATGTTTCCTGTTAGCTGAATCATACAAACATACACACTTCAAAGAGCAGTTATTAAATATCACAAATGATGACCTCAAAATTACCACCCTACCGTGGAGTTCATTTATACTGTAACGTTTAGGATGTTATGATGTAATATCATACGTTAATCCAAAACAAGGCTTATTTTCAGCTTGTTCAAAGGTGCTGTGAAGACTCTGTCTAAATGCTAAAAATGTTCTGCCACTGTAATTACCTCAAGTGCATTTGCTACTGTAATGACTGTCATTCAGAGGAAGATTCATTCAGAATATTCCTCTAAATGTCTCTCTGTGGGCAGAATACGGCTAGCGAGTCTCCAAGAAGCACTGGTCACAGAAACGTCGTTTTACACAAAGTACCATTAATGCATCCCTATACGCCATTTTTTGGAGCGAGCCTTGGTCACAGTGCCTATATTTACGCTGTTTAATGGGGCTAACCTTTCCTCGTCACTTACTTACTAGAGGCACTTCTCTCTGGAAATCAACAGTTGTGAAGGGCAAATTCAAATTGGTACACCACCTCCCCTTAAATGAAAGGAAAAAGTCCCTCGGTGTGTCACTTTTACTGTGTTTAACATGTTAAAGTAACACTAAGAGCAAACTGAACTCACAGGGCTACAGGAATCCAACATCTACAGTACTCCAGAAAGTAGAAAAATGTTATATGTAACAAGGAAAGAGGAGACTTGAATACATTTAGCTATTTGTAATTTTGCAATCTGCAACTTTACCAGGTCTCGTAAAAAATAAAAAATAAAAATGTACCTCTGTGCACTTTTTGTGCAACACCATTTTTATGTACAGTACCTTACTGCACGTTTCACCACAGTTTCAAAGAGAAGTGTGATAAAATGAGTGGCGCTTAAACACAGGTTCAATATGTGACCCTCAGCACATTTTTTTTACATTGAAATAGGTACATTGTGCTGTGTTTTTATTATGTTGCTTCAGGCACGTATATCGCAATGGTTCAGAATTGAAATATTCATGGACTGCTGCTAAAAGTTAATCATGTTGGAAACATGCCATACACCAAGTCCAACCCTAAACCTACCTGATAGTGTTAACAAATGCAAATCTGATATAAAAAGGCATTTGTTGACTCAACTTCCTTTTACACAGATTTGAAGTGTTTTGTTAAAGCGTAGTTACACGTCTCTTGTCTCTTAAGTACATCGCTGCACTGTGTGAGCTACTGAACAAACCTACCGTCTATGAAAACACATAGATATGAAGCTGGATATGTGTGATGCTAACATTCAACAGCATCTGTTTTTGAAATATCCAAGCCTATTAATATCGTTTTGAAGTCATAACATGATATTGTTCAAGTAATTGTGTGAAAATCAAGCTTTAATAATAAAACCTCTGTAAATTTGTGTGTCAGTTTTACTGACTCAGTGATATGTACTTCTTGGTACATATTTCATGTCTCACTGAAAAGTGCATCAAGGTACGTTTATGTGATGGGACCTGGTAGAAATGTGGTTTGAAAACAATTAAAATCAGATTTTTAGAAATTAATTTCAGTCTGAAAGGTTAGATCACACTTCAAATAGTATTTTTTTGGTCATTCAGCACGTGATTTGTCAATATTATTATTGTTCCATTGGTTTATACCTGCTATTTATTTTTTGTTTGTTTGTTTGTATGCTTGTTCAGGGCCATTTGTAATAAAACGGGTATAAATGAAGACAAGCAAACACACACATAAATAAATAAAGAGAGACCAGATACACAGCCTAAAATATATATGTTCCTTTATCTAGTCTATTTTTTTTTTTTATATATATATATATATATATATATATATACAGTATATGAAATCTTCTACCATTATGTGCACAAGCTCAACTCCTTGTTGAACTTTCTCTAGTTCATATTTATAGCACTTTATCCCTGTGAGATTTCTCTCATTTCAGCCTGTTTTCAAGCTTGAAAGTTTCATTTCTCATCCCGGCCTGTCATAACAGGCATGCGAGACGACATTATCTCACTAACCTTGTAGCTCAAACCCTGCCATGTCTGCTCCTTCCTGAGTGACAGCAAATATGTCTGAAATGAGTTGTGGCTGCTGAAGACTATTTTCCTGACAGTGATGCAGCACGCTTTGTCAATCAGGTCTCCACCTTGGTCCTTTAGAAAACAACCTCTGACAAACACGGCAGAGTCCATACATCAAGGTGCGTCCTCCGTCCTGCAGTGCGTACAGTTATGTGACGGACATTCTGTCGTGCAGAACGTCAGCAATGGACCATTTAATGTGTGATATGTTATTGTTGCATTTTTTCGCGTTTTTACAAACAAAAATAATGTGTCAGGCAAATGACTGACAAGTGGTGAAGCAATCCTCAGGAGCATGGGGCGAGTTTATGAGTTTTATGACAATGTGTCAGGCCTGCAACAGCTGAAGGGTGCCAGCTTTCCTCAGGTAAACTTTCTCAAACTTTTTCCTTTTTACTTTCCTCCGGAGAAGATGCACAGCTAAACTCTCTGAAGTGCTGCGTTTCGAGAAGTTTTAGAGTATCTTTGCCTTGGTGCTGGGGAAAAATCCCACCTGTACTTTTTGAAAGAAAGTGTCAATGCATACTGTTTGTGTAAACCAACTAGGACAGAACGAGAAGTGAAGACAAAAGCGAAAAAAATAAAATGAGTAGAAAGACTGATAATAAACAAATAAATCACTGCAATAAATACTAATTTTATACATTAATAGGTATCACTCATTTTGCTAATAATAAAACTAAAAAATATGTATTAAATATTATTATTATCATCATCATTGTGCTTATACTGTATAATAGGTAATGCTATTTTATTATCAATAATTAATTTATCAATAATTTATTCTAACAACAACAACAATGCTACTACTACTACTAATAATAATTGTTATTTATTTTGAATAGTATGTTTCACTAATAAATTGATTAATACAGAGATATTGAGCAATACAGTGGTAGTAGTAGTAATTCTACTGCTACTACCATTACTACTACTATACTACTACTAATAATAACTAATATTATTATTATTATTATTATTATTGTTGTTGTTGTTGCTATTCTTTTTTTATAGCATGTTTCGCTAATAAACAGCTTAAAGAGATATCAAGTGATATTAATTAAGCAATTTATTAGTGAAATAATAATTATTATTTCACTAATAAATTGCTTAATATATATTAAGTGATAAGCGGTGGTAGTGCTATTAGTAGTAATAGTAGTAAAAATTCTATAAAACCACTACCCCCCCCATCACTTTCTGTCTATATTGTCAATAAAAATAAATTAATAAATAAGGCCAAAACAAAGCATAATAATCAAAAAAAGGTACAGGGCTTAGCGGGTGCAGTCGGCCATCAAACGGCTTTGTGCAGATTGAGATGTCATTGACCGACTCATCGTCTGTGATGAGAACACAGCAGCAGACAAGGTCAGAACAGGAGGAGGAAGAAGAAATCGAGGAGTGAAAGAAAAGCAGGGGGATGAGGAGGATGAAGAAGAGGGTTTGCGTCAGGTACTAAAGAGCTTATTGTTCAAGACTGAGTAGTCGATTGTGAAATGACAAGCATGACGGTGAAAGGATTGGTCTGCCGATTCCAATTGTCTGGCAGGACTAGAACCGGAGCTGAGTTTGAGAGAAATCAGGACTGACTTGAAAGAGTCATGCTGCTTGAAAATGACATTAACCCCTGTTTCTAAAACCACAGGAGCATGCTGGGACTGGCTGGGCTGAGTCTGCATGTGTCCGGCTGCTCATTCATCTGTGCATTTAAACCGTATGTGTCAGGTGGAAACAGGTGGAAATAGAAACAGAGGGTCAGGACATATACTGACAGTGTGTGTGCAGACGTAGTCTTACAGAGCATACAATGACTATTAAAACACAGTCGGTTTGACCAAGAACCATCCACTTAGGAAGAAACCTTCAAAGCACATGAGAATTGATCATTTTCCTTTTAATGACATCATTCTTAAACCAGATATAGCCCCCTAAGCAAACAGGTGAGCTCAAGGACATGTGTGTCCAACAAACCATTTTTGTCGGCAAGCATATTTTTATTATTATTATTTTCAATGGGAACAGTGGCCAGTGCATTTTTCTGGTCACCAAGAGTTGAAAAATGTTCAGCTTTGGGTAAAAGGCAGTGCTCATCAATGTCACTTTTACCCATCCATCCAATCACAGTGATAGAGGGGCGGGTCAAATATCACCAACTATCACATTCTACGTACTGCTACATCAATGGAGAATACCAAAATATCACCAGACTCTGAGGATCCATGTCCAGATAACATCTCCAGACTATAACAATAGTAATATGAAAAGCAAATATCCCCTAAACATATGAAAAAAATTCAATAATGAAATGTTATAAACTTATAAAGCCATTTACAAACTAAAAATAAAGATAGGAGTTAGTTTTGAGAAAGCTCTAACCATTATTGTGTGAAGAGACAATGTGTGTTTTTATCAGCTTACCCATCATTCTCCCCATCATGGCGGGTCGTGGGGTGTGGTTATCATCCAGGCTTTCTCCGGGAAACAGTGACTGAGAGATCCGGCGCTCATGTTCGTCTCGTGGAGAGTTCAGAGGCACAGGCGGGCTACCTGGAGCCTCCTGGGAAAGAAAGAACAAATGCGATTCTTTATACTGGCTTCTTTTTTAATCTTTCAGCTGCTACTTTTCTTTCCCCTTTATGAAATAGTTTTCTCTTGCTATGAACTAGCATGTCTCTAAATTTTGTCAGATGTAACACAAACCACAGAACAAGCAGAATGTATTAATTTCTAACCCCACTAATAGTTGAATCTTCAGTGTCTCGTCCCCAGGCACTAGTGGTAATAGAGGAGTTACTGTGCTCTTTTGATTAGGCTGTTGGTGAGTGTGATCTGATCTCAAGTCCTTCATGAGTTCTCATGTCCTTAGCATTATACAGTTCCCCCAAGGGGCTTAAACTGATCTTGAGAAGTTTGCACTTTCTCCCAAAGGAACTTCTCCTGAAGGAGGCTGTGCTGAAATGAGGGTCTGTAGTATTCCTCTCCCATTCTTTCCAGCTGGGGTCTGGACACCAGGAAGGCCAAGGCCTGTTTTTAAACATGGCAACAAGCCTCAAGGGAACTCTGGGAATGCTTACAATGTGGCAAGGTGTTGTATGTGCTTCAGCTTCAGTAAAATGGTTGCTAGGGTGTTCTCAACAGCTTTTTTCTTTTTTTTTTCTTTCATCCATCATTTTACTTATCTATGCATCCATCTTTCTGTCTGTTCGTCTGTCTGTCTATCTGTTTATCTGTACATCCTTCTATCTATCTATCCATCTATCCATCCATCCATCTACTTATTCGTCATCATTTTAACTATCCATCCATTCACCCATCTATTCACCCATCCATTCATCACTCTACTACTTATACATCCTTCCTTCTATTAATCCATCCATCCATTCACCCATCCATATTTTTATCCATCTACTCATTTATCACCATTCTACATACCCATTCATCCATCCATCCATCCATCCATCCATCAACCCTACTGTTTTTCCTTCAAGCTACAGTATTTATCCATAATCATTGTACCTATGCATCCATTCACCCATCTACTCCATCCACAGGGATTTCTTGTTAGTATCTGCCTGTTTTCATACTAATCCCTCTTTCACTATAGGTCTGTTAGATTTTTCACTTGATTTGCAGTCCACCAGGAAAACAAATAAATGTAGGTACACAATTTCATGTTCACATCACAAATGGTAAAGGATGCATAATGCATCATACATAAAGGTAAAGTACTTGTAGGGTAGAGGTTTGTACACACCTCTAACTTAAGATTGCTACGTTCCCAATCAAAAACACAGACAGTTCCGACGAGAAAATGCCCATGAGTCACCTAGAGTCGTGTAGAGAGAGAGTAGCTGGTAAACCAATGATTTGAGATGAATGCATGCTCTGATTAGCTAGACTGGGGTATAAGATATTAGTTAACGATCAGGAAAGCTGGCTGCGCTCGCATCTTCTCTGTGTGATTTTTCCAAACATACCAGATAAGATTTATGAAGGAATGAGACTGATGTCTTCTGATCAATAGCAACTATTCTGAGAATCCAGATTCATCCTGGACAGCGGGATGCCGATCACACAAGAGATATCTTACTCAATCAGCTCAGGACGTCTGTGGCACTGCAGTGGGGACAACAAACGCTGTATTCAGGAGGGAAACTACCAGACTGTTTAATATAGATGAGATGTTTAATGAAGTCTAGAGCTGCTGACTTATCTCGCTGGGCCTGATAAAACAGCACGCATAGAAGAGGTCAACGCAATTACAACTTCATCCGACGCAAGTGCCACAGGCAGCCTGACAATAAACCGCTCAGCCTGACTCTACTCAATGAGCTTTTCATTACAAAACCAGGATTTGTTTTATGAACCTTTGTTGAAGTCTGACAGTTGTGACAGAATGAGAGGAAGATAAAAGTGAGATGGGAAGTACATCTTAAAGAAAATAGAGAGCAATATGCTTGGTGGAAGACACAGATCTTTAATTGAACAGTGTTTGGGAGGGAAGGGAGGTGAACAGTTATCATGAACCTATTTATTCTGCCTACTCAGGCCGTAATCTCCTCTAATCTACAGTTTTCTCAAACAGGATTATTCATGTGTATTAAAACACTGCCTTCTAGTCATCTGTCATCCATCTGTCCATCCACTCAGCATTTCGTCCATTGATCATTTTACCTTTCATTCTACTTATCCATCCATCCACCCACCTGTCCATCATTTTGCCTCTCCTTCCATCCATCAATCAACATAACTATCCTTCATTCTACCTATCCATGCAACCATCATCTGTCTGTTCATCAATCATTTTATCTACCCTTCCATCCATCCATCTATTCCTCATTCTGCTAATCCGACCATTTATCCATCCATTTACCTACCCATTCTACCTGCTCATCTATTTATTTATCTATCCATAATTCCTTCTACCTATTCATCACCATTCTACAGTACCTATCCATCCATTATTCTAGTAAAATACCCTTCAGAAAATACACAAATAAAACATCAAGTTCTGGAATAAATGCAACAACTGAGAACTGGTCTTTTTCATATAATATGGCCATGATAATATCGCTGTAATACACAATCTTATATTGATGTTTTGCATTAAAACACATTTAAGTAAATCCTCTCTGACCTTGGATGGCAGTGAGGACCTCCTTGTCTACATAGCAGGATAGCATCATCATATAGTCTTTCTAATCCTCTCTCACACACACACATTTGCAGCCTGGGCTGGCCTCCTGATGCTGTTTATGAGGTCTTAATCCAGTGGCCCTCTCCCTCTCTCGGCCTGTAATTACAGGTCTTAAGCTGTCACATGCAGCCTCTGCTCTGTCCAGCTCTCTCTAGAGACCCAGACAGCCTCATTAGCCCTCTATATCACATCTCTCCAATCCCATTCTCTCCCTCTCCCGGCATTCATTTGCTCGGCACTACAGAGAGCAGATGAACCCCTTTCTATGGCAGATCTGTTGTCCTCTCCTACATATTTTCAGCCTATTTTTCAAGTGGATTATGACGACTATTATAAGCGCCCGAGGCCGTGCAGCTGTGGGTCGAACTGCTCATATTTACCCTGTGAATACTGGGCTTTTGAGCCAGTGACAGTTTATTATGTGTGTTTATAATGGGTGAATTAATTCTCTCAGCGGTGAAAGTAATGGCACTGAATGGGTACAACTACTTAAGTTAAAGAAGCAAATTCTACACATTTAAAGTCCACATTAATACAGCATTAGTCAAGGTTTCTTGACTAAATCACAATGTAATTTAGTTTTTCCTGACCATTTAGCATTAAAAAGGCTGTTTATTATTTTTTGTTTGTTTGTTTTTTAGGACACCTTTATTGTGATTGGCTAAACTAAGTCACAAAACTAAGTCAAGATACATACATCGATATTTGTTAATACATTTTTTTGACAAACACACACACACATATAAATATATTAGGGCTGTCAAAATTAACGCTTTCTTAAAGCACATGAATAAAATCTAGGCTGATCTCCTCTGTACACTCCTGTCTCTGTTCACCTTGTGAAGTGTGAGTGAGTCAGATTGAGCGGCTGTCGTGACACCTAATCTGCACAATGCCACTGTGCTTTAGTGCGCTGCCCTTTCATTCAATCAATTACTTTCTCAGGTGCACCAATTGAGTTTCCTCGCTGAGCTGGAAGTGGATTACAGAGAGCGTCTTCATTCAGAGCTGGGCTTCTGCTCCCTGGACGCCTCCAGTCAAACCAGCCTGTCTCGCACACACACCAATCCTTCCCTTTTCGTAATTTCTTTGTGGCACAAAACTACATTTCCCATGATGCATCCCAGTCACAGTGATATGACATCAGTAAGTCACCGTGAGCTCATGTCATAGAGGTCCATTCAAGAGTAAATAAACTAATGAAGTACAGATCCAGAAGTTCTTCTGTTATTGCCTGGCGCATGTGGATGCGTCCCATCATGCCCCGCTTCGCCCCGTGGTGCGGCAGTCTGGCTCTACGCTAATAAAACCATAATTTAGCAGTCAAGCTGATTGATAGCTCTCTCAAGACACAATCGATCAGGCCCTCATTTCAGCAGGACAGTTTCTTGCAGCCGGCATGGCACTTCCTTCCTGATGTCAGCTCTCATGAACCTCATGTGGACACAAACCACACGGGTTGTTTTTATGCACAGGAGGCACTTTAGCAGTAGAAAAAAAAACGATTTTTCGTAATTGAATGTTGGAAGTTTGCTAAGAATGTTAATGAATTAGTCTAAAATTACAATTATTAAAGCAGAGCGTATTTATTTTGGCACTCATATTACCTTGTTACTGTACAGAAAAAAATTACTTTGTAATCTGTTTTACATTTATATTTATAGTGGACTAATCATAACTAAACATGCTTAAAATGATACATTTACATTGGACACAGCAATGAATAAGATATTGACTCTTTAATACAGTTAAATTGTATCTCAATAAGTGTAAAAGTATACTTTATTTTGATGTACTAACAGATGTTTCACTTCTTTACACAGAATAATAATTCACCACAAAATAAATGTTTGATGAAAATGTGAATGGGTGCCGTCAGAAAACTGTGTTGATACTGTGTTTTGTACTGTGTTTGACAAAAACTGTGTTTGTAAGAACAAAATCATCAAGATATGCTTTACTTCAAATTATTGCTTCTGGCCAAAATATGAGCCCATAATCTATGATAATGCTTCCTCCAATGAAAAAGTCAATCTCCTGCTGTCTCTCACAAAAAAAAAATAAATAAATAAAAAATCCACCCATATGTTTGTTTAGAGCTGTTTTGACTTGTAAACGGTGTTTGATCTGTGCCGATTTCTCTTCTGATTCATTCTAGATGACTTTTTTTTAATAGAGAAAGCAGCATCGTGGATTTTAGATTCATATTTTTTAAGCTGGAACCAACATTTTGAAATGAAAACGTCTTAATAATAATTTTGGTTCTTACAAACACACGGCTTTTGTGTTCTCCAGATGTTAACTGCTGGACTAGAGTGCTGTGGATTATTTTAATGTTTTTATCAGACTCTCATTGTGACGGCACCCATTCACATCCATTACTAAGACACTGATGCACACACACATTTCTCCAGATCTGATGAAGAAACAAACTCATCTACATCTTGGAAGGCCTGAGGGTGAGCACATTTTCAGCAAATTAGCATTTTTGGTTTAAATATAAGGGGTAAAAAACAGGCAGTACTTATATTGAATATATACAAGTATTTATATCAAAAACTCATTCCAAAGCCAAGTCTTAATATCTTCTGCAGTAGTGCTTTTCAAGCATATTTATCCACCAGGTGCTAAACAGAGTCTCAGCAGTCAGTATAAAAGCACAACGCAAGCATGTTGTTGCTTTGCTCACTCGCTTCTTGTTCAAACAGTGTAAACCAGCTTCAGACTCCACATGTCGCTCTCTTTCATTGGTTGGCAATTATAGCAGACTGCGTCAAACATCTACCAGGTTACTGTACGCCTCCTCTGAGACTAATCAACAAAGTTCATATAATCCGAACAAGAACGAAATAATGGAACGAAATGAGAATTCTAAGGACATATTAAACAGTACTTTCGTAAAACATCAGACTATCTTTGGCTTGATGCAAATTCCATAGTTTCAAAGAACGGAGCATCTCTGAGTGAGCACTGCGTGTGCATTTCTCTGCTCCCTGAAGGATTTCCAGCTATGCGCAATAACTTGGATTTCTCTTTGTAGAAAAAAGAAAATATCCTCAAAGAAACCGTGAATAAAACAGTGGACCAGAGGGCCCTTCACAGTTCTTCAGACATAACTCATGAATATGCATGAAGATGGGTGTGTTATATGCTAATTCACACTTGCAGAGTCAGAATAAAATACTTACACTGAATATTAAATTCCAGTCACAATAAAAAGTAATTGCATTATTAAATGCAGTGTTTTTTATAGCAAAAAAAGGCCTAACATCATATGAAGAGTTTATTTGCAAAAAAAAATTATTGTGTTAGCTGTAATATAATAAACTGACTGCAGTTTGATGGAGATTCATTTTAATCCATAAACAAAAAAACATGATTTTTGAAAATTGTTAAACATTCAGTTTTTTGTTTTAACTCTTCAAATACATATGTCTACATGATGTCTATATTTTGTCTATTGTTATGCCTATGTCTATATTATGACTGTATAGATATTATTTATTAATATTTACGCTGTATAGGCAGACATTTCAGCATTCTTTTTTCCTATCTACTATTTATTTAACTAGAAAATTAAATTAAATTAATTTATACAATAAAACTGAATCATTTATGTTATGCATTGATGTTTTCCATTTAAAAATGAGAGTTGCATCATAAAAGTATTTTTGGTATAACCACATAATTTCAACAGGTACAGTACAGTATTTACAGTATTTATTTAATCATGTTTTCATTATGTCAAGCTCAGTTACGCTGTTATATCTCTGTTGCTGTTTACTTACAAAAATCACAAATTATAAAAAAATATATAAATAAATTAAAAATTAAAAACTGGAACACATCATAAAATATAATAAGCATAAAAAAAGCAAAATAAAATGTGTTTTAGCTCAATGATATTTTTGTTGATATTTTATAGTGTAATGACAGCTCTGTGTCACAGACCAACACAAGACAGTTTAGCAGCACACTAGAGGCGTGGAAACTAATTGGACACACTCAATCCGGGGAAATGTATTAATTTCTCATTTCAATAATCCAGCGCTGATAGGCTCAGATGCGACCTTTATGAAGAGCAACATACGCTTCCAATTACCCACAATCCTCAGAAGCTGTCTTTGAACACTCTGGTGAACTTTGATAACTTCATACCAGATATGTATAATAGTAATAAGAATATTAAGTGTGTTAAATACTAAAAGCTCAATTTCTGCTTAAAGCAAACTAAAATGAATTTTTATTTTTTTTTCGTCCGCTAATTGAGCTAGGACAGGGGTAAAACTCAAATCCTAGCAACGTAAGAAGTCTTCAACTATTTTAGGAAATTAATGGAACTCAAATGACTGCAAGAGTTTTAATTGCCTGGGAACTTATGACCTTATATTAATAGAAAGCGAAAGCCATCGATTGGAATCGCCGCCTCTCTGAAGCTCAGCCTCAATTATTGAACTGAAGAAGAAAAAGCAATGACCAATAATACATTACATCATTATCTGGGTCACGACAATCCCTTACGAAGTACATCACTGCTTCAATTACCAAAGGCAGTCTGAGAGATAGTCAAGATTCTCCGCTTCACTTCTCAATTTGAAACTCATTTCAGACAAGAGCGTTTCACTCAAGTCAGCGGCTGATTATTAAACCCTTCATTTACAGTTGGAGCCTTTGAATCTACTGTAACTGTGACAAAATCAGGTCACTCTCTCCATGACAGGCCTTTCCCAGATCCATCTATGAGCAAAAAGAGAAAGTGCCTTCACTCAGAAGAACAAAACTCACTTGAACTCACCCCCAAGTAGTTCCAAACCTGTATGAATTTCTGGGAATATGTATGAATTGACTTCCATAGTATTTTATTTCCCTTCCTACAGTATGGGAGTCAATGGTGACCCAAAACTTGGTTATAAACTTTCTTCAAAATATCTTCCATACAGAAATTCATACAGGTTTGGAACGACTTGAGGGTGAATTTTCATTTTTGCGTGAACTTTTCCTTTAAGCTGTATCATATGCATCCGAAGACAGCTGCCTGTGCATCTCATTAACATTCACACATGAAGTTTAGACGAGGCATATATTGACATCAACTAACATATAAAGGTATTTACATTTTTTATTTAATGATAAAAGACTACAAAAATGCTTTATGTTTATAGCATATTTGAGTTTAACGAGTGTCATCATGATGGAGGTTAGTGTTTCTGTGAATGACACTGAGCTCCTCTATATGTTCATCATTTGTCTTTCTCATCATCACCTGCATTTGGTGCTTATCAGTGAATTATAAAAAATATAGTAACATTATATTAGTTAATGAAATGACAGTATTTATTTTAACGTATTTTTTTTTTTACAGTGTATTTTATCACTTGACTTTTTTTAGTTACTTTATTACTATTTTATTTTTGTTTTATCGTTTATTTAATATTTGTTCAACTATTTAATTATTATATAAGATTAAGTTTTAAAGTTTATGTCTATATATAATTAAGTAATAATCACATCGTTCTGAAATGTGAAAGTTTAGACAATGTTAAAATGAATGAATGAATGAATATACAAGGTCAAAACACATTGAAGCATTTGATGGACAGTGTAGGGCATCGATTCACATTCAGGATAGGACCAGAGACAAAATTTGCTTCTCTCAAACAAAACCGAGTACACACACACACACAAACAAACAGGGCAGAGGACAGTGATGGATCTTATTCATTTTAATGCTGGCCTGTGTTTTCCAGCATTTGCTGTATGACAGTAGCAAAGCGCCGGCTGTCACAGACAGCAGCACAATCTCTGATTCCTTCAGTGGCCCTGCAATCTCTCACTACCCATCATTCTCATCTTCTTTCACTACTCTTTCCATCTCTCTTTTTTCTTATTTCAGCTTTCCCCCTCTCTGAAAGCCATATCAAAGCGCAATTTATAGTGTATGTTGGTACACAGCGGGAGCCCAGCTGCTCTTCAAAGTTGGATGAAAAGGATGAAAGCAAGCGTCCTCATCCTGGTTTGACAGACAGATAAGAGCGACCTTGAGCCCGGCGCTCCTGAAGGCCACGAGTGACCTTGGCCAGGACGAGTGAGAGAGGATGGATGGGACACGTGTGTGTTTGTGTGAGGGGACAGAAGTCAGCATGAGGCCTGCTGCTCTCAAACAGGTCCAATCAGCTCCACACAGCCGCTAATAAAGGCTGATCCGAGCGCAGCGGTGTGTGTCGGGGGCTACATCCGTGAAATATTGCAAAAGACGTTATGTTTTAGTTAGGTTGTAAGTTTACAGGAAGAGACAGACCAGGTACAAAAGGAACTACAGAGACTGTTTCTTCTCTCTGTTGTGTTTCCTTGACTGGATGCACACAAATACAAACACAGTCCGATTCACCAGCACATGAGTGAAGGCTTTGATGAACAGCGATGTGTAAGATGACTTTTCATCTGTAAGGGTTAGCAATCTAAGCTACAATTATTTTGAACCCTAATGGACAAACCAATTAGTGAGTTTACAGATTTTTCTCTTTAAAGATGTGATTCAGCACAAACCTCATGAATGTCTAAAATTGTGCTGCTTTTAATACATTCAAACATTTATCATCATATAGAGCAAATGATCTTGGCTGCGTTTCCCAATAACGTTCTCAAAGACCCCGAAGGTATGCCTTAACAATAGGCGTAGCTTGAATTTTGAGCTTGGCCAGTGGATTCGGTCAGTCAAACTTTTAAATACATTTTAGCATTTCTAAAGTAAATGTGCAAAGTCACAATCTGTGTACCATTAGAATAGTTTTACTGTGATTAGAACTGCAGAAAGCGTGTGAGGTTGTAAAGCTGGCGCAAATTATTGTAAAGGCTGCTATTTCTGCTCAGAGTAGATCTTCAAATCAACGAGTGAATTAGCCACTGCTTTAAAATTTACATCTTTTGGACATTAAGTTATAAAAAATTAAGTCAAATGCACAAAAGCAGGCACACAAACACATATAGTAACTATAAATCTTACTGAAAATGGACGATTAAGCAGTTTATATTCCAAAATGTATTTCTATATTTTGTTCTTGTTCAGATTGCGCTGCAGTTGTTATATGTTGCAAAAAAAAAAAAAAAAGCTAAATATTCCTTCATGTCATGCAACAGGCAAGCAATAATAGCTGTTATCCGGCGAAGTGCATTCGTCACATGACAACTTCTTACGCTAATGAGATTGGGAAAGCCATCAGTAAGTTTTTACTATTTAAATGTATTAAATAACAGTACAATATCTTAACATAACTTAAAATAACTACATTATCGTAATCCCCGTCTATGACCTTAACTAAAGGTGTACCTTTTCTAGGTGTGTTCCCCGAAACAATACCTTAGGAGGCTGCTTAAGGTAAACCTTCTTATGTGCACCAATACCAGGTGCTGCCCATGGCGGTGGTGCTGAACTGGGTGATATCAATGACTCAAGAATGGATTATTAATTTTCAAAATAAAAAAACACCACGCCACGTATAGTAACAGCGAAAAGAAAATGTACATGGGACACTTCCAAATCATTTGACCAGCTTTTAAAAGAAAAAAGAAAGCATAGGCCTACTTAAAAAAAAGAATAAAATAAAAAATAATTTGGATGAGAGCACTTTCCAACAAATAACCACTTCAGAAATAGTTTATTTATCAGGTATACTTAGGTAGGAACGTTTCAGGAAACACAAATTAACCATAAGGTTCACCTTAAGAATGACATAGCGTTAAGATAATGTTGGGAAACTATATAATAAGAGCGACCTTTTTTTATAGCACTGTACTCTTTGTGAAAACCTATTGCCTTGTTCCTGTCTGTTTTTATTCCTCCCAACAAATTTTAAGAAAAAATATCCGAGACAAAGCTAGTATCTAAAAGAAGCATAAAGTAGACTCTATTAAGTCCCTTGAGCTCTGAAAGAGCAAGCTCTGAGCATCGACTCTGTCCTCTGGGAAACATCTCCTCGACTCGAAGCGAGGGAGCATGGTCTTCTCATTTCCATAAGCAGTCATCATTCTGAATTTCATCTCCTCCTAAAGCAGCGCCTTCAAAGCGCCTGTCGAATATTCTTTAGAAAGATAAGTGTTAGATTACACTTTCAGATGTTATGACACTGCTGCGAAAAAAAAAGAGCAAAACACAAACACACATCCAAAGAACTGCATCGGGGAAAGAGGGGGGATGGACGGCATTTGAAGTTGATATTTGATATTTCATACTGCCATCTGTTATCAGTATAAATCAGCATGAGCATTTCAGCGGTCAAATTGCTTTCGATCGCAATCCGCCTCTCACACCCCCCGTGTCACTTTCTCTCTCCCTCTCCGTCTCCTGAGTCTGTCTGATAACAACTACTCACTTTAATTCACTTTTTCTGCAGTCAAACTTCTCCGTCTGCAGACACTACTCAACTCCGTCGGTCTGTCAGTCACTCAGAAGGCCGCTCTGTTCATATTTATGCAGGATGACAGTCATTTAATCAGAATTTAAGAAGCTGTTGTCTGTTAGTTCATTGCAGTAAAGTCTATGACAGATAAAGTTGGTTGTCAGTTTAGTGCAACTCTCTCAAATCGCCATCAACTCTCTCACATCCATAAAACCAACACTTCTGGTTCCTCAGGTTATGCAGAGTTCAATCTTTCAATTTGTGCCATGCTACATTTCCCAGCATTTTGGCAAAACACATTTTTCAAATCTATCCTTCAGCTTTCATCCTCAATTTTGGGTCAGATAATCTTTAAGCCATGTTGAGCAAATATTAATAAAACTTTTTTTAATCATACCAAACCATTCAAACGCAACAAATCACAACGAATGCATTCATTTGAGAGGATGCAATCCAGGAAGGCTGAATCTTTGGAAATGTATTAAAGTGAAAACGTCTTGGTATTATTGTTATAGTACCCTTAAAACACAAGCAGTTTGGAGACAAAACTGGAAGAACTGGACCTAGACTAAAGCTTCTTTTCTTACTACATTCCTGATGTTTAAACGATTGTAGAATAAAGATGATACATTTCCCAAGTTTCATTCTGAATAAGCCTGATAACATTTAGTGAGGTTAATGCTTAATTTGGACTAATTTAAGGAAATTATTCCAAATATATATATATATATAAAACATATTTCATCCGACCAATTAAAGAAAAGTGTTTTTAATACAAAAAAAGTCAACCTTCAAATAATTATGTTCAGTTCTGCACTCAATACTTGGTCGGGAATCCTTTTGCAGAAATG
>JAUMHI010000070.1:1245831-1260162 GCA_032359435.1 Enteromius unitaeniatus
GAAGTGCTCACTATCACACATTTAGACTGATTTGTGAATAATGTTTGAGAGAAATGGTAATATTGTGTATCTGGAATGAATTTTTTATCTTTTTAAGTCCATCTCATGATAAATCGGAGCAGAAACAAAGGTGTTGCATTTATATTTTTGTTGAGTGTAATAAAGATTGAATCAGATTTTTTGCAGTGTTTTAGGATGTGTGTGTTTATATACTGTACACTTCTGCATAAGTGTGTGTGTGTGTGTGTGTGTGTTTCCGCATGTGTGAATATAGTGTGTCGATGTGTGTGTATATGCACCTATGTTAGCGAATGTTCACACTCTCATGCGTGCTTTCCCCTTCTGGGGAAGAATCCCTGGGTCAATGAATTATTCATCATACATATCTTGTTAAATAAAAAACAAATCAAGGCAGGAGGAAATATGGTTGTTTGATATTTCCACGAAGGGAATTCTCTCCATACCAGTCCTCTGAAGAAACAGGAAGCAAGAGTTTGAACACACCGGCAGTTTGAATGTAGGCCACCGTGATGTTCTAACATACTGACTGATGCTAATCATTATGACTGGTCTTGTCTCCTGCTTTCGTTCCAATTTATGACGGAGTAAACGGATGCTGTACATTGTTTTAGCATTTCTGTCTTTCGGTGTGTGCGTTTGTTCACACAGCTCCACTTTAAATAGAGCACAATTTCACAGGTTATTAAGTCAGCTCATCCTGCTCTTTACATAGTGCTGATTCCCGTAATTAACCATAATCATTTATTTATTTGTTTATATAGTAAGTTATCGCATCCAGTGCATTTGTAAGTCAGAAGCATTCGCAGAATAGCAAAGAGGCAAATGAGAATTCGGGGTAGGCTAAATAATAAAGCAATGGCCTAAAATGAATCATGAAACTCTGATGATTTCAACGCTGCGTTCATTTAAATAAACAAAAAAAGCAAAGGGATCCACGCATAAAGGGATGAAAGCAAATGAGGATGATCTAAGGGAAAGGGAGATAAAAATATACAGGACAAACTAAAGACAGATGAGGTATGATTAGTTCAAACTGAGATATTATTGGGCACAATAAACAAAAATCTGCCATAAGCTCTCAGAGAACTCTTTTACCGTCACGCTTATCGCTGTGTCCTCTAAGATGTCAATATTTCTTAAGACAGAGCCTCAATCCCTCTGACTTCGCCCAGCAGTTTTCAGATAGGCTATTTATTTAGCTACAGATATTGCGGTTATCTCTGAATGTAGTCTGCTGTGAACGCCAAATAGGATAACCTGCTTGTTGCATGACAGGATAACGTTATCACACATTGCAATATGTAATGTTATTTAAAGATACAAACTTTAAACTTAGATTTAAAGTTGAAACGTGCATTGAGTCACTATTAGCAGAAAATACAACTCTCCTAACAGTAGTTCCAACCCAAACTCAATGGCCTCAAACAAACTGGTAAAAGCATGCTACAGTAAAAGTCTTTTTTAATAACCACAATCATTCAGTGTAATGGTGTTATCTGTGCTGGTATAGCACTGCGGCAAGCATTTTTAAATAGAGTCATTGTCATTCTTTTCAGCTCATATCCTTTCTATGTAAATTAGGCTCATTATAGATTAATTAACAAAGACTCTCATTAATAAAATCGCTGCTATATTTGTCTGGTGCAATGAACATTATTAGTGCTTATACATAAAGGCAATGGAATTTATAAGAGATATTTTTTAGCGATCATGACAGCATTTGTTCTTAAAGAACTGATCTTATGACTTAGTTGGAGCTTTATATGGCTAACAATTAGATTAATAAACTAGAATTGTGACTAATTGATTTTCATATATTTATGTATTTAATTGTTTTATTTTATTACAAAATTTGCTCGCCGAATCTATAAACCATGGTGTAGAAATTATTTTCAATACATTCCACAAATAATTACAAAGAAAAACAGCAAGCAAGTTGTTGTGTTGAAACTCCGGAATCGCCAGTGTGGCGATCTCCGGATCGCTTCTCAATGTGACTCTCCTTAATGGAAGTATATGGTGCGGTTGAACTCTCAGGCATTCGGTCAAACGTAACTTCACTTCGATCCAGTAACAATCCTCTTCGTCACCTGGGCACAGAGTAGAAGAGTAAGTTGGTCCTTAATGTTTACTTATCTGAGACTCGCCGTTTGCAGACTTGTACTTTTAGGACACATTGCACAGGTAAGTGAAACAGGAGAGTATTCTGGTAAGCAACGGTACAGTTCAGAGTCATATAGTCATCTTCGGTAAGACTGTGCTCAGTGCAGGTGAGTATTCGGGTAAGTAGAAGTATAATTCAGTGTCTCACGATCACACTGGAGTTCTGGCTTCAAAGTTCTCAGTGCAGGTGAGTGTAACTTCAGCTCCTCTTTGTCGTAGCGTGATGTGATCTCTCTGTGACATAAAACAAGGTTAAGACTGAGGCAGAAGTAATCATAGGTGCAGAGGGTTACCTCGATCTCCAACAAAGAAGCTGAACTAATGTTTGGCTTATAAAGTCGATCTTAATGCCGCCAGGTGATACTAATTAAAACTCTGGCAACTGAGAGCGTGGAAATTACTCTGAATCAGGATCAGTGGCAGTTGAGGGCATGACAATAAAGATATTCCTTTAAAATTGTATTTATTAAAACTGAATTAATTAATAAAAAGCAGTGCTGTACAATGATGTCAAAATGGCTGAATTATTACAATTAAAGTAAAACAAGAACATTTTTAAGGTGGTAGTGTCTTGGTAACACCTCAGAATAGGTAAAACATCCTTTTTAACTATGACTTTTGCTGCTTATTAATAGGTAATGAGTTGCTGTTAAGTTTAGGTTGGGGGTTAGATTGAAGGGATTAGGCAGTTGTGGCCTAATGGATAGGGAGTTGGGCTTGTAACCCAAAGGTTGTGGGTTCGACTCCCATGGCTGCCCACTGCTCCGTGTGTGTGTGTGTGGTTGTTCACTTCTCACTGCTGTGTGTGTGCACTTGGATGGGTTAAATACAGAGCACAAATTCCTAGTATGGGAAATCATACCTTGTCACGTCATTTCATTTCATTAAGCAACAAAATATTGTTTATTTTTGTTCAACCAAGTCCAACCGACCAGTATTGTGCCGTGTGTGAAATCACGCACCAGATGGCATTTACCGCTGATTACAGGTCCGTGTTTACTTCCAAAACTCGCAAACAGATCGACCAATTGGGATCCGATTGGGATCAGGACGTCCCTATTCAGAGCATTAGAAATGCTAGTTCATTTTCCAGTATAATCGGTCCACCGAAACTCATCCAGTGAGAAACGTTCCGCGGTGCAAAAATAAGTGCGATTAAAATGCGTAAAACAAAATTACGCGTTAGTTTTGTGTAACTAATTAATGTAAATTAACGCGTTGAAGTCCCGGCCCTAAAAAAATAGTTATATTAATGCTTTAACATTACACAAACAATAGGAAAATAACACTGGACCTTTGGCATTTAACTTGTTTTCCAGACAAACTAAACTATACAATATTTATTTATCTGTTTGTTTGTAAAATACACTAAATCTTGTTTTTCAGAGAGAAGCAATTAAATGTTGCTTTCGGTAGTAAGACATGAAAACGACTACATACTGCATCCGGTCCGACCCAAGTTACTCAGGTAAATGCACTCATACGGGAGGTCATATAAGCGCTGTGTACCTTTCCTCAGCTGGACGCTGAACCTGCGGCCGATCTTCTTCGAGTAGCTCGCAGAAGAGGCGGCACTGGTGGGTCTGGAGAGATGGATGGGGCCCGGCAGGGTCTTGTTTGCTAGATGAGGTAACGTGGGATAGCCCAGGGTGGATTCGGCTTTTGACATTCTCCGCGGGCTGTATTCCACGCCTCCTCCCACCAGACTCGCCCTGTCCCTGGGGCCCGGAGCCGCCTGGAGACCTAGCTCGTTCTGAGACAGCAGCTCGTACTGGGCTTTCTTCACCGCTGGAACCACATGGAACAGGATGTGTGGAGAACGCATAGCCTGCCTAAACAAATTCTGGGCCCTGAGGGGAGAGAACACACACACGTGTCTCAGTAAGGATATATCTTGTCAATTACTGAACAGGCTTTTTCTAAGTACTTGGGTTGTTAAAAGCAGAGCACATGCACAGGTCAAAAGGTCGGCTTGCTTAATCGCTGGCTAATTGTAGCAGTACTGTTGGAAACAAGGTTAATTCACATTATCTGCCATTTCCATAATCGCAAAGCCTTGGGGAGGAAGCAGTGAAACGTATTAGAGGCAGGAAGCAGGATCTGTTTTCATAAGTGTGCCACACGGAGGAGTCCATCAGACCTACAAGACATGGGAAAAGGAGCACTAAAAACAGGATTAGTCTAAATCAATGAATCAATCAGTCAGTCAATAAAGCGATGATGTATATGATGTAGTAACTGATGCATATTAGAAACAAACATACAGTGATCTTTTTTTAAAAGGAATAGTTGACCCATTTCTGTATTTGTTTGCTTGTTTGTTTACATTTCTTATTAACTTAAAAACTACAAGAGATATTCTGAAATTAGTACATATGCTATATATAACTTCAAACAGTCAAGCTGAAAAATGTTGGGTCTGTCAGATTTGTTCATGTTTTAGAAAGAAGTCTTTTCTGCTTACCAAGACTGCATTCACTAAACAGTTATATTGAGAGATATTCTTTACAATTCAAAATAAGAGTATTTTATGTGAACAAATAATAAAATGTAATTGATTCCTGTGATCAAAGCTTAATGTTTAGCATCATTACTATCATATAATCATATACTTTATGTCACTTTTAACCATTCTTGCTTACATAAATTAAGGAGTAATAAAACACAATAAAATAAAATAAAGAATAGAATAGAATAACAGAACGAAATAGCATAGAATTGAATTGAATGGAATATAATAGAATTGTGAATTGTGAACCATTGTGATTAATCTTGAAATGGCTACTATGAAATTAAAGAAGAAGAAAAAACACTATGGCAGAATAGAATAGAATTCTGCCCCCAAACTGTTGAATTTTGTCTGAGGAGCAAACCCAAATGTAATTTATTCATCATTGTGATTAATCTTGAAATAGCAAACGTGAAATTATACAAGCAAAATAAAAGATTATGGCAAAAGCAGAAGGTTTATGTTGAAAAAGAGCTTACATTTCAGTCTGTTCCTCTGATAAATCAGCCCTGTGACTTTAAAACAACGACTTTGACTTCAAATGCAGTGCACCAATTTCATGCTGTTTGTCAGTTTTGGAGAATGCAAGCTCCAGTTACCATTTTCTGAAGTGTTTAAAAGCACATGAACATGAGTACACAAAGCCAGAATCTTCATTTTTTGCTGAACTACTCCTATAAACACCCAGCAAGCACATTGGGACTGAAGGTTAACGCTGCTATTTTGCATATAGATAGTTTGACCCAGAAACTTAAACCACGAAAGTATGAAGCTGTTTACTCCTTTAACACAAGAACCAGTGAGTTATTTCCGTCTCAATAAACTCTTCATTAGATCAATCTCTGAATCTAGAGAGACGCCCATCTATTTTTATGCAAATGTGGCCCTACCCGCCTCCAACGAGCAAAGCGGTGACACACGGCTAATCACGCGACTCCCTCTGTCTGATTGAATAATAAATGACTCCATCAACGCATCATTACATTGCGTTTGATCAACCACTGATAAATATTTACCCATGCAAACAATCCAATAAGATTAGAATATTGTTATGAATTATAACTCCGCATGGAGCACAATCAAGAAACAGAGGGAGCGAGAGAGAGAGATAAAGAAAGCATTGGTCGGTATGAATCCAGCAGCTGTGAGAGAAGATTAAAACGCTACTCTCCTGTGAACTGACTTCGCAAGCATGGAATGCGTGAGTTTGTTTACCGATAACTAACACCGAATCGACAAGTCGAACGCCCCGAGGACGCCAATATATACCAAGAACAAAGGGCTCTAATACGTAATATGTATTACACTCACATTATTGAGCTGGTGTGTATGTAACTCAGGAGGTCGTGTTTAATCCTTGACCCCGCTGGGTTGGTGTATTTGTACTAGCAGCGAAGGCTCCACCTATATATGTTCACATGCAAAAATATAGCCAAGCAATTAAAACATAATAATGCTTTGGGACACTGGGGAAATTAACTTGTGGTGTTGGGTTTGTGTAAGCGGACTGAATGATGTATGTAAATTAGTTTTAGATGAGATTATGAATTATCCCGCAGCTGTGCCCTTTCTGTGCCCTGTGGCGGGCCCTGGACAGTCATTCTCCTGTTGCTGTAGTGTTTGTCTGGATCATCTGGACCAGGCTGAGCCGCTCAAGACTGGACCAAAGGAAGCTCCGGATTATAAATGTGGGAGCAAACTTTGCCTACAAGCAATATTCTCATCTTTGAGAACTGACTTTTCTGACTATGAGCAGTATCTGTTTTATTATTTCCCAAATTATCTTTTATTTATTTTAGTATCTTTTTTAATTAAATTAGATTAGATTGGTTAAATTAAATTGTATTAATAAAAAGTATGATTAATTCTAATCATGAAACTAATAAATTACCAAATTTTACCAAATTCTGTATTTCATTAGTTTTCTGGATTTCATTTTAATGGTTAAAAACAATTCATTAAAAAACAAGAAAACTTATCCCTTCCTTGCCTCCTGAAGTGAAAATTAAATCTATCATCTATAAACATATCACTTGCTAGATTTTTTTATTATTATTATTTTTTTAGCAGCCACCCTAGCATGTAATTTTCATTAAATTTAGATGGCCTCCGGAAACGTATAATTGTCTAAACATGTATGAACATGAGTAATACATCAAAGAATTGAACTAAGGAAAAAAAAAAAAAAAAATATATATATATATATATATATATAAATGAAGCTTAACTTATTGTATTTTATCAATACTTGAATGTAAAGCAAGATAAAAAAAAAAAACTCAGAAAACAGAAATGTATGACAAAATGCATTTTTGTCAACAATGCGAGAGCTTGCTCAGTCCTAAACCTTAGATCGACATTTCATTTGCTAATGTTAGTCAACTTTGATTATATTATATCATTGTATCACATTATCATATATACTGTTTAATATTTCATGATCACTTAATTGTACTTAGTTTTTGTCTTGCTTCCAGCTAAAATATGTAAACGTTCTTAAATCAAGGACTTTTTTTTTCAGAAAAAAAAACTAGCCAACACTAGTCAACACTGACTTCTTGCTTAGAACAAGCTAAACGATCTTACTTGGCTAGAAAAGCATTTTTTGCAGTTAAAAATATTAGAAACAGATAATTAAATAGCGTTTACAAATTAATTATTTATAGAATGTGACATTATCACGAACTTTGATCTTTCGGGAGCACTCTTAAAAAACATTTGCTGGAGTCATCAAAGCTGTATACATTGTAAAACAAATCTCTTTCTTACATTGTATATACACCTGATTCTGCGCTTTGTCTAGAATTTAGTCCGAGAAAACACACATACACACTCAACCGAACTGATGAGTTTCAGCAATGACTCATCTGAACACATCTGATTGGCCGTTACATTCCAAAGTTCAACAGAATAGTGTGTGATTGGCTAAAATGTGCAAAACTGAAAAAACAGCCGACATGGTGCAACATGATCTTCATTAAAACCTCAATAAACACTGTCTATTCATTCTCACTTTGTTGGTGATGCAATAGATTTCATTTGTTTGTGCAGGGGCACAAACTTGCCCCAAATCCCCATAGCAAGTCTTACCCACGCTCTGCCTACGGGTGGACATAAGCTCATATATTCATGGCAGACATCTCAAACAAGTTGTTGTTAATTTCAATAAATAGACATTTTGAACTGAGGAGGAAGTTTTGAGCTAGAAAAGTTAAAGTCTAATAGATTATCACACTGCTCGAACCTTCAAGGAAATCAAGAAAGATTTGTAATCAACCTCACAGTGACCTCTACTTCTGCAGCTGATCCACGGATGACTTCTGCAAACTTTAAACAGAGATGTTTTGCTTTGTTTAGTCAGAGAGAAATGAGATGAAAGGATGATGGCGAGACTCTCAAAGCTCAGAGGAAAGCTGAAAGCTCATGAAAGTGTGGAAAGGACAGAGGTTGAAAGGATCAAGACGGTCTCTGCGTCTCCTCTAGAGGGGGGCTTACTGTTCGAATCGGATGTTGCGCAGGTCTGCGTTATTAATCCGGACGATACAGTCGTTCTCCTGGAACAGAGCCTCCCGCTCCGCCTTCCCACCCCTCTCCAGCCTCTTCACTAACAAACCCAGCGTCCTGAAACAGAAGCGAACACATCAGTGACAGTGAGCTCAGATCAGACACACCACACATCACTGTCAGAGCCTGACACCAGCTAGCAAACATTTAATGGCACTATGCAATTAAAATCACTGGATGTAAATGCTGTTTGGAGGATGTTTTGGGGGTTACGTACCACAACAGCTTCCACAAAAGCACACACACCTTTTTTTCCCCCAAAAATATTTTTTGTAAGAACCTTTCAAAATTTCTGTTACACATAAATAATAATAATAATAATAATATAAACAACTGTTACACATTAGTATATAATTATTAACTATATTAATATTCACACATTAATGTGACATGGAACAGGATCATAATAAAATATGGCTCAATACTATTACTAATACTAATATTATTATTAGTAGCAGATAGTGTAATAATAATAATAATAATAATAATAATAATAATAATAATAATGCATCAATAATAATAAATCCAAATGGTTAAATAGCCATTAATTATTGTTATTATCATCATTGTTATTATTGTTATTATTATTAGTATTATTACTACTATATTTGTTTATATTCAATATATTACATTATATTGATTATGTACACTAGTAACAACAACAACAACAATAATAAATGCAAATTATTCTTTGCAAGTTTCCAGTGATTTTGTATTAAGAAATGAGTAGCATTTGGTGGATGGTGAATACTATAGTGATCGTGGTAAAAATGACATACAATAAAAAAGCAAACATGTGTGTCCTCTGCATCATTTCATGAAAGACTAGACAGTGAAGAACACTGTATATATTTCATATTCAAAGAAGGAATAAAGAAAGGATAAGAGTTAGTGATGGACGGTGACGTGTCACCTTTATCAAATCTAGAAGAAAACATCCCATTGATCTTGAACTTGAAAAGTTTACTGTTCCTAGCAGCTCTCTTTCAACTCAATACATCAAAAAAGACTTTCTGAACTTAAGCTGACTTTGGCCATATGGATTTCTTGGCAGCGTCCGCAGACCTGCAGTGGTTTCAGATTCAGAGCGCTGCGGCCCTAATCTACAAACCCTGAGACGCAATCATGTGAAATACAGCGTCGTATTTGATGGGTTTAAAAAGAGACGAGGAGATTCTGATATAAATAGAGCTTACGAACTCACTCCCCAAGGCTCGAGGCTGTTACATCAGCAATCTTCAACAGCAAACTTTTACTAAAACAATACATTGATAATAATAGAGTTTAGGAGCGTACGTGTGTGTGTGTGCTGAGGGAAGCAGGCGGGATCCTTAGATGCACACACAGCAGAACCTGACTTTGGATAGGTGATGTGAATGAAATCATTGAACAAGGTATAAATATTTTGAGTGAATCGGCTGAGAAACAGACAGCTGTGATTGGTTTGGCTTTGGTAAGTGTATGGTGTGGTCTTGTGAAGTAATTACACAGCTTGCACTTTGTCTTCATGATCTTGATATGAAATAGCTGTGGAAAAGAGCTCCATCTGGACTGATGGACAATCTGTAGATGCTCATTACTCTAGGTGTGGTCACACTAAGCTTCAAAGGTCCCTTTAAGTGCCTTGAAACATGCAGTGCTATTCTATGTCATGTTACTGGATGTCCTGGGGGCTGAATGGCACAGGGCAGAGGGTAGTTGGGAGCTGGTGGCCAGGTAGATGTAAGCAATGGCTGGGTGGAGAAACACTGGATGGTATTTAGCTGATCGAAGGGGCAGAGAGTTGTCTGGCTGGGTTGGAGGCTCACAGCAGCCGGAGGCTGGATGGAGGTGGGGGAGCTGCTAGTAGGTGGACCCAGGGCTCTGCTGAGGCTGGCAGGAGGCCTTTTGCTGCGATTTGCCTGATTGCTTGATCCGGGGATGGGTGGTTATGGCGGTAGTGGGAGGAGTGTTTTTCTCTTAGATCTGTCTTTGGATTTTTCCTGAGGGAAGGAGGATGGTGAGGCCGTGCCTGGGTAGTGAGTGACTGACTTGGAGTGCCTTGGTAGCTCGGCGGGAGAAGTGAATACTTGCTTTTGGTAGTGCGTGACGCAGAGCCGGGATTGTCCACTTCCTCAGTGACTGGACAAAAACAATAAATTGGTAACACACATGAAAGAAACCTTGATAACCGACAAATGACAAGACAGACTGAACAGGCTTTTAAACATGAGGACATCAGGGAGAAATCAGGACAGGTCAGGAGCACAGGTGGATTGGGTAACTAATTATCTAAACAAGGACAGAAACATGACCAAATTAGGAAACACAGGAAGTAAGGAAACAAAACCAAAACTAACAAACGACATGAGACAAGGATATGGGCGTGACAGTTACTGTTTAATATTCATTTATTTAGACAAAATTGCCAATTTAACACATTTTTTTAGCCATGAGATGAAATTTAATATCAACTCATTCCTAATTAAACTGACGTTCAGTATTTAAAATGACTAATTTTAGTTGTTCATTTGGATTATATGATGCATCTTAACCAGCATTTTAGTTCTACTGACTGAAACCAGACGTTTACAGTAATCTACCTCTTTCTTAATGGTTTTAGCATATGCAGAGTGTCTGTACATGTCGTGCACGTCTTGTACGTGGATTGTAATAAAAAAGTAAAAAAAAAACAGATTCAAATGGTGTATAACACTTACTTGTGTGACCAAAGTCAACAGAGTATTTTTAGTGTCTTTTGCACTGATAAGATAAAAAAGAGCCCAATCACGCCGGCGTGACTGTCGACTTCAGAGAGTTAAGCGGTGGCAGAGAAGACTCAGCGAGGAGGAGACCACCTGTTCTCATCCACTGTCTTTAATTGAATAACAGCGCAATCAGGATCCATTTACACCGAGCAGTTAGACCCTGTCTTGTTTGCTATGAGCTCTGGTCATGTGATGCCATCTCGTTACTGGAGCCGTGTTTCCACGTCTCAGTAATTTTCTGAGATGTCACACGTCTCGTGCTGTCGGCAGAGAGAAGCTGCTGGTCATTTTAGAAGCTGACACTCGCCCTCGCCCTCGCCATCACCTCCATGCCCTCTATCAAGATGCTAATGAGTTAACATTCAACACCTCCCACCAATCACACAAGACAAGCTGATGAAGTCATTACAGACCTGCTGCTGTGGAAGTGTGCCATTGTGTTTGGCTGAGTATAATTGACATTTCTGATTAGTTATTAACTAAAGTATCAGGTGTGTGACAGTTTACAAGCCTGGGATTCATTCAAGGACAAGACGACAAGGACAAATTACTACTATGTGAGAAGAAAAAAATATGGCAGTTTCTGAAAAGATGCATGCAACCCATGGTTTAATTATTTCAATTATTTATAGCATGCTGTGCAAGAAATGTTACAGAGTTATAAAAATAATCACCATCATCATCATCATCATTTAATTTAAAAATAAAATATATATTTCTTTAAATATCCAACTAATATTTAGAATTGCATTATTTAGACACACTGACACAATAATAAGATTATTATTATTATTCCAATTAAAAATGAAAAATATGTTTTAAATAAATACTATTTAGAATCTGACATATTAACACAATAATATTTTTTTATCATTTTATTTTAATGTTCAAAACAAATATTCAAAAACAATTATTTTTCTAATAACTAAAAGGAAAAGAATATTTTTATTTGTAGTAGTTGTAAATAAACTTGACTTTACCCAACAAATATTATTATTATTATTATTATTATTATTATATACCATTGTGTTTAGTTGATCTTTATATACTTTACTCAGTTACTCACCTGCAACAAAGCCACTTACCTTTGATGTCTTCCTGCAATTCTGAAGTTGATTTACCTTTACCTGAAAGACTTACCTGCACCGCTCCTGTGTGTTTGCTCAAAGCTTGTTGCAAAAATAAATATACTCACCTGTGAAATGTTACCTTCCTGTGTCTGCCTTGTGACTGAGCATGATTATTTTATTATTGTTATTATTTTAAATAAACTTGACTTTTCCCAACAAATGATGTACAAAAAACATTACTATAAATAATCTTTTTATCGTATCATATTTTAGTGTGCCTATGCACTGAAACAATTCACGAGTCAAAGAATCAACCCTAATATGACTTTTTTTCTTTTTCATAAATCAGCATCACATTAGGTCTAATAAGTGGAGCATGCTTACTGCTTATAAACAGCCCTCTGCAAATCCTTTTATAGTCATCACTGACATAATTGGAACACTTTTTCATTCATTTGCACCTTCCTTTTATTTTGCATTTCTTACCACAGCTGACCTTGGATGTTGTGAATGACCAGTAATATGGATGAGCTTTTAGTCAGATTGGGTGAAGCAGTTTAGATGAATTGACTTGGCCGGATAGAGGCTTTTTCCTATTGCAATAAAGCTACCTAATTTATTCGCTGTCATGCCCTGCGTTGTCCCCTTTGTCCTTCTGGAGGGGTGCAGAGTGTTTAGCCTGGTCCCTTTCTGTTCTTTCTATGGTCTTTATACAGAATCTGAGCTTCTGCAGCTTTCATTATCCAGCTGGAGAATGTGGTTATAGAAGTCCCACATGTATTCAAGAAGAAACCACTCGAGAGAGAGCCATACTGTCAATACGTCCTTGAGGAAGGATGAAAAAACCAAATGCTGGGGAATAAAAGTCAACTTCTGCATAGACACCTTGAGGGAAACTTCTCAAGACATGAGAGAAATCTGAAAGATGCAGAGGACACAACTGAGGATTGCAGCCAAGAGCTACTTGAAAACTCAACAGGCTGGTCTTAAAGGAGCAGTGCGTACAAAAAGATTTGCTGTTAATATGCTCACCCTCATGTCATCTAAGATGTAGATGGCTTTTCTTCAATAAAACTGTAAAGAAGATTATTAGCTGCAGCTGTGATCCTTGGTGATTATTACAGGTAATAATCTTGCAAATAATCTTCAGTTTATTGCACAGGCCAATCGTTTAACTTCATAAGACCTCAATATATCATCAGGAGCCACAGGGATTATTGTCATGTTGCCTGTATGTGACTTTTTGACACTAAAAGTGACTCCAATGAGCATGGTTTTAGCTTAAAATAAAAAAAAAACCCTATAGTCATCTTGGATGTCCTGAGGGAGAATAAATTAACAGCAAATCTTATTTTTTGGGTAAAATATCCCTAAGAACAATACTACAAGGAAGGAAACAATTAAAAACACAGTCTATGCAATGAATTGACGAGAATAAAATGGATTCAGTGAGGACAAAATGTTTTTTTTTTTGTAGAGCTTTACCTTCTGTCTCCGGCGCTGAAAGGCACCACGTGGATTCCTAGCGGCCCACCGCCATTGGACACCTCAACCAGCTTCAGCATTTCACTAGGGACATTGACAAACGATTGCAATGAGAGGAGAAACAAAACAGAAGAAACCAAGTAAACTAAGAAAAGGCAATACATAAAAAGTTTGGAGCATGACAGAGCGGCTATGAGTGGCTATGAGCTGGAAGCTAAGGCTAGTTTAGATCCAGCCAAGCACAAGTCCATCTATAACCCCAGGGGCCATTAAGACACACGGGTCGATGGAGGACCCAAACAGACACTTCAATTAAGTGATTAGGATCAGATTGAGGCCTGCAGTGGGTTTTTAACAGTCAGGGAGTGCACACTACACCTGTGAGAGAGAAGCACACAGCATGGGATGAAGAGAGGACATCAAGTGATGAGCCGCTGCGGACTGCCAGTTTGTATAATGTGTAATAAGAAATGAAAGACTATTTACACTAACTAATCGGCCAGTAACGTCTGATTGGGCGAGTCAACATTACAAAAGACTCATTGTTATTAATAATCGCTGCCATTACTGAAATGAAAATTAAAATAGACTATTCTCAGTAGACAGTAATACTTTCAAAATTACATATATACAGATCATCTGCTATTGGTCAGCAAAAAATGATAGCTCCGCCCTAAACTCTTGCCATTGGTTGAGGCAGGGCTGGTGGAATTCTTCTGAGAAAACCACTTTTTAATTAACCTGTAAATGTTACTTAAGCAGTTATAAAATG